>PVIH01017406.1:0-41959 GCA_004025045.1 Sigmodon hispidus | reverse complement strand
AAAAAAAGTGTTCTTAACTGCTGAGTCATCGCTCCAGCCCCTTAGAAGTTTTTTAAGTGATAGGGCTGGGGAGACAGCTCAATGGGTAAGGGCACTTTCTCTGCAATTAACAAGGACCTGAGAAAAAGCTAAAGAACTCTATAGCTTTAATGAATCACACAGAAGCCAATCCTGTGACTCTGTCCACATAAAGCTGTCTTTCAGCTAAGTCTGCAAAATGGATCTAAAACATGGAACAAGAGTATACAAAATACTTTCTACCTTGGCCCAACCATGAAAAAATAACTCTACTTCAAGAATTTCCTCAGAGATTCTTGCTATTTATAATCTCCCTGGCCCCTGCTTTGCTGGCATTTGGTCCAAGAACCATGGGGTGCAAGTGCAACATTACAAATGTTAACACTGTACCAGGACTCTCACACACCCTTAAGGACACTGTCAATTCACATGCTCCCCCACCTTGGTTATGGGCACTTCTCCAGAATAATTTCAAATCCCCAGAACCTATGTAAAATCCTGGGTATGGCTGCATGTGTTCCTGTAACTCCAGCACTATGAATGGAGACAGGAATATCCCAATAAATAGTTGGCCAGCCTTTCTAGCTGAAAGAGTAAGCAATCTCTAGTTTAATGAGAGACAGCAATAGAGATGACAGATGGCATGGACCTCCACTTACACATGTATATATGTGCACACACAGACACTTCCATACACAGAGAAGGAAGAGGGCACAAAAAACCAAGTGAAGTAAATGAGTCACAGGAAACAAATACCATCTGATTCTCCTTACATCAAGAGTAGTAAAATGCATATAAGTAGAAAGATCAAGAAGGAGGGACAGAGATAAGGAGTGAGGGAGAAATGTTTAATCAGACTTTCAATTTTACAAGGCTAGATGGGAAATTACTAGAAAATGCATATATAACAAAATGTATACAAAATATATACAAAAGAGACCTAACACTACTGAATTTCACATATAAAATGGTTAAGATGGTAAACTGTGTGCTATATAAATTTTATGAAAAGAATTTTTAATTTTAGATGAAATTTTAAGAGGTCAAATATAGTCAGGCAGTAGTGGTACATGCCTTTAATCCCAGAACTTGGGAAGCAGTGTTTAAGGCTAGCTTGGTCTACAGATCTAAACAGTGAATTCCAGGACAGCCAGGGCTACAGAGAACCAGTCTTGAAAAAAAAAAGTCAAATTAATTTTAATTATTTTAACCCCATATCATTTCAATGTATGACATGAAATTATGAAGGAAATTGAGTTAGCACAGCAGGGGCATAAACACTCTGCTTAGTCCCCAGGCTTGATTTCCAACACAGCCAAAATATAGACATATAACAATGAAATAGTTTACATTTGTTTCTAGGGAAAACTCTTCAACCAGTATGTTTTGCTCTCACTTCTTACCTCACTGCTTAACACATTTTAAGTATTCACATGGATATTGACTAGCATACTGGAATAAATAAAACACAAGGAAATATGGGTAATTGCGTTTAGAAATCTTATTGTTGTCATTTTTTTTAACTTGATTTATTTATTTATTTGCCTTGGTGTTTGCCTGGAACTGGAACTACAGACAGTTGTTAGCTGCCATGTAGGTGCTGGGAATCGAACCCGGGTCCTCTGGAAGAGCAGAGGGTGCTCTTAACCGCTGAGCCATCTCTCCAGCCCCCAGAAATCTTATTGTTGTAAGAAGTTTACTAATAAGAATTTTAATGTTAAATGGCAGCAAGTGAGTCTTCCTCAAATAATCAAAGGATATTTTGCATGCAAGTAAAATTCATACAGATTATTTGAAGAGTTTTGATGTGCGTGAGTATGTGTGCGGTGCGTGTGCCAGTGACAGGATGGAAAGGGAAAAGCAATATATAAATTAAAATACCAAATTCCCTCTCATATTCTTTGCTAGTCCCCTTCTTTTTCCCTACTGTCAATGTGTAGTTTCCTGGTAAGATCCAGAGCTTTTCCTAGATAAAAGATCAAAGATGGGCCAGCAAGATGGTTCAGTGTAAAGACATGCTTGTCATCAAGCCCGACAACCTGAGTTTGATCCATGAGACCCATGTGGTAGAAGGAAAGAAGCAATTCTCAAAAACTATCCTCTGACCTCCTCACACATACTGTGCAGTGTATGGACAAGCACCTGTACACACACATACACACACAATTTGAATGTAATTTTAATATTTTAAATTGACCAAAGGTTTTCTCAAAGAATCCTATAACAAGTATAAATAAATGAATAAATGAATGAATAAATAAATGTGAAAAGCACTGCTGCTCATAAGGTTGAAGACGACCTTGAGAAAGAAGGAAGCAATAAAGAGCTGAAGACTCCAGGTGGGAGTGGAAAAGAGGAATGCCAGGGAACAGAACTGCTCAGCCATACAGGGGGGATCACTAAGCACAGGGGATTTTAGTCAAAGCAGCTTTAGCTCTCCATACGAAGGCTGAGAAGGGGGAAGACAAGAAGGAAGCTGCTAAAAGAGCTACTACATTTTAAAAAGGAAAAGAATTGAGATGAATATTAGGTTAAAAGACTGAATTGTCCTCAGTTTAATATAAAATCCCAATATAATATTTAGTATCCAAATGTCGATCTCTGCTCAGGGAAGGAATCTCACACACACACACACACACACACACACACACACACACACACACACACACACACACACACACCCGGCTTATCTGGCCAGGAATCCTCACTCCACCCCTGGGCATTCTACCCCACCCACCCTAAGGGGTTGTCTATTCTACAAAGAGCCAAACTGGCTGCCCTACTCAAAAGATTTATCTTCTAGCTTTCAAAGATAAAAAGGGTTTGCCAAATAATCAGAGCACACAGACTACTCTCCCCCGACCCTCTCAATTAACCAGAGACTCTGCTTCTGTTTTTCTTAGATAAGATAATTCTTGTTTGAAGAGGGGGACGTCACTAAAACAAGAGTCGCTGTTCCAAAATCTTTCTGCCTCACTCAGGATCTAGGGAGGCAGCGGGATTAGAATCCCCACCTTGCCTAAAAAGCCTTGGCCCTTATCTTACAGGCAGCTTTCTCAGTGTCAGCACTTCTTTGCATATTGGACTGGACAGTTTTTCGTTGTGAAGGAAGGGACCCTGCTCCATACAGTGCAGGACATTTAGTACCATCCCTGGCCTCTACCCACTAGATTCCTATAGCGTCTTCTCTACATTTGTGGCAACCAAAAATGTTAATATACACTGGCTAATATTTCCTGAAGGTACAAAGTCCCCTGGGTTGAGGATGATCACTTTCCAGCAAGGAAACATGGGAGTAAAATGGTTTGCCTAAGAACCTTTGCAGTGGTAGGTTTGAAATTCTAACATGGCTCACACAATTTGTGATTTCACAGAGCAGTAAAAAAATCTCTTCCATCTCACACGGACCAACATAAAGTTGCCAAATTTTTACTTTGCCAAGAATTTGAAGCCTGGTGTCATTTGGGAGTCTGAAGCAGTTGGATAATCATGAATTTAAGGCCTGTTCGGGCTACAGTATGAGACTAAGTCGCAAAATACAACAAAGAATTTTACCCCAAACCATAATTCATTATAAGTTTGCTAAAAGGACACCTAACAATAGAGGGGAAACTCTTAGAATTAAACACTTTCATCCTATAAATAACCCATTTTCCCTCCCAGGCCTCTCTCCTTCCACTGCAAATAGCACCAGACTCCAGACAGAGCATGAGCCGCTTTGGAGGAAGACAATCCCTATGAAGACAGCAGGAATCCCATCACCGCACTATTGGGGTCAGAGATCCCAAGATGATGGTAGAAAAGAAGTCATGGGACCTGTTCCCTGGAAAAGAGCAGGAAAACCCACAACTGTACGTCCCTTGCCCTAACTGAAGTTAAAGTCTTTCTTTCCATTAAGCATGGAGGCAGCCAGCTCCTATAGCATCATTATAGTACTTGCAACTTTCCAGTTTTTTATGTCATTACAGTTGTAAACAGCTTGATAAATTTATTATACATGCTCATTTCTGCACTGCAGGTATGTTAGCTGTTTCAACCACTGTGGGATCTTTTATTTCATGCATTTAATAAAGAAGTATGTATATTGTCATGGATTTGCTAATATAATTGGTTTCAAATGTACACATTTAAAACATTGTTCAATACTGGGGTACAGCTCAGTAGAAAAGCATATGCTTAGTATGCCCAAGGCCCTGGGTTTGATTTTGAAGACCTCAAAAGAAAAATAAATAAGCCCAAGAAGGATTCAATTTGCCAAAATGGTTTGTGATACTCACATAAAGGTTAGGAACCCAGCCCTGCATCCTGTCTTGTCTTTACACACGCTCAAGTTCAGTCCCCAAAGAGGAAAGATAACAGCAATTCTCTCTGTTCCATAACTTGTTTTCCCACCCAGCCCTTAAACTATTCAGCTACTCATTTAACTCCAGTTGCAACCAGGGTGAGGATACCAAAAAGCTTAGTACCAACATTAGGAAGACATTAACTAGGAGGGTCACATAAAGGCATATTTAGCACTTAAACAATACTGATATTAAGTGTTCCCTTAAATGATGTGCCCTGTGTGCCAATATAGTGAAACATATTTGTACATAAGCAAAGTTCTTGGAAATGTTTCACATGGCTTTCATGAGAAGTTATTCTCAATCTTGATTGCTTGTAAGATGCACACAAAGCTCTCAAAAGAATCTCCCACTGCTCTGGATGGACACCAGGCTAATTAAATATACATTTGCCATATTTTCACTTTGTGTTTAAAGCCCTCCAGGTGATTCTCAAGGGAACTGAGATGGGTGACAAGCAGCCCAGAAGGACTTCTGCAAATAGTCCTCAGAAATTTCCAGGGAATCTGAATTGTGATTGATTTAGTTGAGAATGACAACTGACTAAGATGTCTTCCCCATGTGCCACCACCTGGATCTTCAGAACTCCAAGAAGGCTAAAGATGTCGCTCAATAGTAGAATCCTTGTCTAGTATGCACAACATGCCCTGGGTTTTATGCCAACATGGCAAAGGACAAAAATCAGGGCCAAACTCTTGAAAAGATATATTCCTTCTGCCAAAATCTTGGTAACCCCAAAGTCATCAGAACATTTCATTCAGGAACATGTAGTTAAAAGATGAGCAGATAGAAATGGGAAAGAGAAAGGAACAGCCAGTTCCATGTAACTCTTTCATTATGCCATCCTAATCCCTAACAGAGCCTTAAATGATATTATTGCTACCTCAAGTGGAAAATAAATTGAATGGTATTGTTTTGCCACAGGCTGGAGAATTCCTGTCTCAATCTCATCTCTCTAAAGTACAAAAGCTATCTTAACCACCAATTAAAGGGAACTAATCCTAGGTCACTCAAAGAATTTTTCCCCATTTGAAAAAGAAAAAAGAAAGTAAAGCTACCTGATGAGTTTTCTTACTTTATTTAACACTAAAGGTAGAGAAAGCTAAAAGAAATTCCACAAAAACTTACAGAACCTGCCTTAGACACACCAAAAAGAGTCCACACAAATCAGAAACGTGTTGTGGATAATAAAACATATAAATATGAGCTACTTACCACATTTAATACTCTCTGTCCGCACAGGGAGGCCTGACTGTGCTGCAGCAATCAATTTCAGGGCAACATAAAACTGTGTTGGACCAAAATAACCAACCCGCTTTGCACCACACAGTTCTGTGATCTGAAACAGACAAGAAAAATGATACTGAAAACCTCATTTCATAACAGGAAAAATGAAACAAAGCTATATGATGATACCTTGAGGGTTTCACAGAATAATTAACCAAAAAAATCCCTTGGGAATCTGCATGTATACTATGGGTGAGGGTTTCTTCCCCCTCTGATTTACAGAGAGGTTTTTGATTCAAATCATTAATTTCTACCCACTTACAATGTTTCAGAACTATATTCTCCCTCCTTTGAAGTCAAAAATAAAGATGACAAACACTAGCTGTTAATCTTCTTGTAAGAGAATAGATGGCTTTTCAGCAGTAGATTCTAATGTACAAAGTCTAGAAAGCCATTGGAGTGAAAAGAAAACAGATTAGTCATTACCACTACTTATGCGTTATCCTGGTTTACCAAAATTGAATGTGAACTAGTCAACAGCTAGGGAAGACATTCAGTGGTAGTACACTGGCCTACAATGCATAAAGCCCTAGGTTCATCCCCAGTATTGCAAAAATAAAGTTCTCAGGCAAAGTCAGTTCTTAGTACATTATAATTCAGGTGCCCACTTCAGAGAAATAAAAAAGCACAATGCACATAAATACTTCACATTGCAATAACTGTTGATCCCTTCTCTCACCTACAATTAAGACATCTTCCTCCATATCTAGACTGAACTCAACCGTTTCTCTTCTAAAGATGCTTCCTAAAATCTTGGGTATAACAGCTTATTTTCCCATTGCATTCTGAAAGCACTCTATTCAAATATCTAAAGATGCCTATCCCATGATACATTGTCTTGGATGTGCTTCAAAAGAGAAAGGGAGAGAATACTAAGCATGTGGGGGAATCAAGCATAACCAGTAGTTAATAATTGGTGAGGTGAGTGAGGTTCATGGTGGTTCATTCTACAAATTCAAATTTCTGTATCAAATTTCTATACTGTCCATTTCAGCATTTACCACATTCTATTTTTTTGTTTTGCTCTGCTTTTTATTACCATAAATTCTCTTCAAGACCAGAGACAACTTTCTTTTACCTCCTAACACATAAATAGACACCCAAGATGCCATTAATTCTCAATCAAGCAAATGAAACTTACACTCAAAATGCAACTGAGTTTTACTTAGTGTCCACTGCTATAAATATGTAAGTCACACATCCTAAGTTGTGGATAAGATTGTACATGAAGGAACATGGCCAACAGCATCTGTGGAGTTTCAGTATGAAAATAGCTGTCTTATAGAATAATTCCTAATATAAAAAAATTATAGTCCTTGGCAGGTGAACAAATAAACTATATTTCAAAAGTGAACAATTACAATTCAAAAAGTGTGAATTTAAGGTGTCAACAAGATGTTTCAACAGATAGGGGTACCTGCTACAAAGCCTGACCACCACAGTCTTATCTCCAGGCTCTACAAGAAGAAATGAGAGAAGCAATCTCCACAGGCTGTTCTCTGATCGCCACACTTTCACACTATGATACAGCCATCCGTGGCATATGCATCCGCACATTAAACAAAGAAATAAAATGCAATAAAAAACTTGCTTTAAAGTGTGAATTTACTACCAAATTGACTTTGAATTATTTCTTTTCGTAACTACTACCTCAAACTGGAAATGTTTTACAACAGGTAACTGAAAATGGTGTTAAAACGTTTCATGGTATGTTAAGATTCATCCTATCTGACATCAGAAAACTATCTTGTTTACATTTGTATATATAATATTGATGTGTACCACTAGAATCTTTGCATTTCAGCCAGAGAATAGACACATCTAAGTCCAGTAAGCCCTTGGGTCATATGTCTTGCTATTTATATGCCAAATCTCCCAGATATATGCCAAGAGCTTTCTGAAATACATAAGCTTCAAGGAAGGGAAAATAACTCCAAACCTTTAGAACTTACCTATGGAATAGTGCCTCATCAGCCTGAAATTTCTCAATCCAAAAGGCAGGCTTTTTTTTAGAAGTTTGTGTGTATTTGTTGCTTGGCTGGGTGGAGTTTTGTTTGTTTGTTTATTTTGGGTTTTGTTTTCATTTATTAAAATTCAAAGTATTTCCTGGTTAAATTCTCCTTGGTAACTGTTGTTGCTATTGCTGTGTACACTTTTATTCCCAGGGCTCCGGAGGTAGAGGCAGGCAGAACTCTGCGAATTCAAGGCCAGCCTAATCTACAAAGTGAGTTCCAGGACAGCCAAGACTGTTACACAGAGAAACCTTGTCTCAAGAAGATAAAAAAAAAAAAATCCATGGGAAAGTTCTACGGTGTGGGTAGAAATATTTTAGTGACATCTAAAGAAGAAAGTGATATATCCAGCTACTCAGTTACAAGGAGGTATTTCATAAGCTGGCTCCCTCACCCCTCTTCTTTAGCTAAATCCAAATTAGTAACATGCTCTGCTGGATTCATCTTAGATTACATACTGTGCAGATTTCCAGGATAGAATGAGAATCTCCGAATACAGTTTGTTTTCTCAGGTGGGAAGCAGGAGATGGGAAAAAGGAATGGATGAAATCAACTTCTTATACAACTTACAGATGTGCACTAAACTGGACGTTGGATACAAATCAGAAAAATTCACTGGCCTTTTGGGAGGAATCTGGACAGGGTTCCAGAAGGAGGGTGAAGGCCACTGAAAAGCTTCCCTCCTACCTAATTCTGTAAGATTAAGAAACTGTGCTAAGTAACCAGTCCATCCAGACTCCAGTTTGCCTGAAATACTTCCTTTCCTAGCTGAAAGATAATAAATTTTTAGAATAGTTCAAAACTTTGAATATACTTCTCTCAAGTATTTTTAAAGGGTTCCACAGAATGATCTAAAAAAAAAAAAGTTAAACTCTTAGTAGGAAGGGCTAGAAGAATTATGCAAGAAATTTCTCCCTCCCTCCCCCAACCTACTGTCTCCTGCAGCTGGTGAATTCACTCTCTATTCTTACCTTATCAGGTTCAAGTCCTGCTCTAGATTATGCCCATTTATCCACCAGCCTTAGCCTTCCCCCCAAGTCTCTTATTAGAACCAGGCTCCTTTTCAGTTCCAAAGCACTTCCCAGGTTCCTCATGTCCTTCCAGTAAAACTCAGTCCTGAGTATGGGTTTTGAGGCCCTTCTGCTCCAAACCATCCTTCTAACAGTTCCCACCCTGAAACTAAGGCTCTAGGCATACCAAAAACCAGTCTGTTTCTCAACACCCATTAAGGAGTCTTCTCTACATGGGTTTCTATACCTGCCAGGCCTATTCTTCAAGTTACCCAATGACTGATGTTATCTCTGAAACCTTATGCAATTCCTTGACACTATGTTAGACTTTTCATCCAACACAAACAACTTAAGGGGGTTAGGACTCATTTCACTCGGCTTCAGTGATTTCAATCCACTATGGGCAGTGTATCAGAGCAACACCACTGTACCCCATCCCATCTTGTCCTTCATGTCCTCAGTGTCCAACACAAGTCGATTGTGTGGTTTTGTTATGACTGCTCCCTAGGATTCATATTTCATGATGGTTGATCTATACTTTACTGCTCAGTGAATATCTACCAGGTTAGTTTTCACAGCCTGTAGAGTTCTCTCTCATATTTTAACTACTTTTATGAGTAGTTGCTAAATTAGCTTTAGCCTTATCACATCATATATCCTAGAGTTCCTACAAGAATATAAGAGATTGTGAAATACTCCGTTCTCTCCTGTTCAGCCAGGAAAATACTGATTCAAACCTAACAGTTCACCATTATTCATCCTAACCCTGAGATTCAGAATGCAGAGTATCTCCATGATGCCTTGCCACTCTGGAGACCTGCTTTCTTGTGTTCAGTATACCCCAGTGGATATCAATTGGCACACTCAACATCAAATGGAAGATAATTTGAAAGACACAATCATAAGCTTTACTCCAAAGCCTTAGGAAACAAACAAAGAGGCAAGTCAACTACATGGCGATTTTCCCTTTTCCATTCATTTAAACTTTCTAATGCCACTCCAGCGATCCACTCTAGAAAAGATAAACTCCTATTATCGTACTGCTCAATATGTCATATTGTAGGATATGCCTAAACCAAACCACCTCACTAAAGAGAAAGCAGATATGCAGGGCTTAGGTGTGAGACCAGACAGTAGATCTTTTTCTATACTTTATGCATAGCAATATAATGTACACTAAATGACACTATAGTAGAATGCTCTCTAGTCATACATAAACAAAGCTCCCAGGTCAAAAGTTAATTGAGTTGGAATTTTGATGGGGATTGAATTGAATCTTTAGACAGCTTTTGATAAGATGACAGCAGTAGAAGCATAGCTTGAACTGGCCATCCCCTGTGACTGCCCTCATTGTCAGCAGAGATCCTTGATTCAGTGACTAATGGAGGCAGATTCAGAGACCCACAGCCAAACATTGGACCAAGCTCAGGTAGTCCTGTTGAGGAGAGGGAGGACTGTAAGAGCCACAGAAGTCAGGGATATCAGAGGAAAACAGAAATGACTAGATTGGGAACTCACAGAGCCTGACCTAGGCCCTCAGCATATATTCTGTTTGGTCATTTGTGGGACTCCTGGAAATGGGAGCAGGGCCTGTCCCTGTGCTTTGGCTGGCTCTTAGGAACCTATTTCTCATGCTGGATTGCCGTGCCCAGCCTGAATACAGGGGGAGGTGCTTAGTTGTATGACAGCTTGATATGGCATAATTTGGTGAAGCCCATGAAAGGCCTGCCCCTTTCTGAGCAAATACAAAGGAGGGGTGGATTGAGGGGTGATGGGGAGAGAGTGGAAATAGAGGAGGTGGGGAGGATGTGGTCAGAATGTAAAATTAATTAATTAATTAATAAAAAAGTTAAAGTATTTCAGGTCCCAAATTCAAACACAGTATCAAACTGCAGGTAATAAAGCTCAAAGGTCATCTTCTGTCCATTATATCAGAGGCTGGAAAACTACTGCTCAATGATCAACACTAGCCACTGCCTGGATTTCTATGGCTCACAAACTGAAAACTGTCTTTACAGCGAGCATTCTGCAATCCATTTGATGAAAGCAAATACTAACTTAGAATATCATTCACGAAAATGTTATCCTGAGACATTAATTCCATTATTCTTACAAGTAGATGTAAATTATATTTCTTAAGTAGTTTTGGCTGAGAATGCAGTTTTGTGGGTAGGTGGATTAGATCTCAAGTACAGCATAAAATTGTGTGTGTAGCCAAGTATAGTGGCTCATGCCTTTAATCCCAGCACTCAGGAGGCAGAGGCAGGCAGATCTCTGTGAGTTTGAGGCCAGTCTGGTCTTCAAAGTATATTCCAGAACAGCTAGTGCTGTTGCAAGGAGAAACCCTGTCTTGAAAAACAAACAAACAGGGCTGGAGAGATGGCTCAGCATTTAAGAGCACTGACTGTTCTTCCAGAGGACCTGAGTTCAATCCCCAGCATCCACATGGCAGCTAAAAACTGTCTGTAATTCCAAGATCTGACATCGTTACACAGTTATACGTGCAGGCAAAACACCAATTCACTTAAAATAAAATGGAAAACCTTTAAATAAAGAAGAAAAAGAAAAACAAACTAATAAACAAACCTTATGTGTGTGTTAGCATATTCCTGTAATCCCAGCATTCACAAGATAGAGGCAAAGGTAAAGAACTGGAAGCTCTAAGTTATCTTGGAATACATAGTGAGTTCAAAGCTAATCTGTGCTATATTATATAAGATTGTGTCTCAAAAACTAAAAACAATTTCATATTTTGAAGCTTTTTAATAAATAATTTTTGAAAGTTTGTATTTTCCTTTGTTATTTAAGCACCTATATAATAGCCTTATTTTGTCACTAAGTCCAAAAGTTTCAAAATACTTACCATCTTGTCCTTTACAGAAAAAAATCAATCTCATACATAACAACACAGTGCCTCAGTCAGCTGTATTTTTTAGATCCTTTCACGTACTCTCAATAGCCACATAGAGAAAGGACTCTCTTGACTTAATCAGTTAGACTAAGTGAATAGCACTTAAATTGTGACCACTTCCATTTACAGAAAATACATGCATTCACCTTCTTCAGACTCCAACTTTCATTCATTCATTCGACATTTGCTTTAAATTTTCAGAAGCTTTTAATTAGAGACTTCTATATCACTATTAACTTCCACAGAAACCAATTGGAAGAAATGGATGTCATACTTCAAATGTGAATGAAAATGAAACCTATTCAATAAGTAGGGGGATAGCTCAGTAGATAAAGCACTTGCTCTGACAGCCTGAGAAGCAGAGTTCAGACCTTTCTTTAGCACCTGTGTAAATGACCCACTTGTAATTCCAGTGCTCAGACTGCAGTGACAGAAGGTCCTCAGGGTAACAGAGATAGCTAGAATAGCCAAATAGAGAAGTTCAAGTTCAGGGGGAGAACCAGCCTCAGTGACAAAGTAGGCAGCGAGTAAGGGAGACATCTGAATGAGAAGACACACAGAAATCAGCCTCTGGACTCTCCATTTACACAGGCACATACATACTCCACACACAGTTTGAGGGAAATTCACAAATTACATGTTCCACTTCCCAATTCAAACACTGAAAATCAAATGTTATGATGCCCATGTAGCTGAGGTATAAACAGCCACCTAGGCTCCATTGTGGCACATTTCCACAACACTTGCTTTGACGAGAGACCTGGAAGGAAAGAAGCTGCTTAGAACTTTTACTTTTGCCTTTCTGGTAGAGGAGTGGGAAAAGAAACAGCATCAGTCAGATCTCTGGTGTCTGCAGGTCATCAAGGCATCAGCACATACGGTTTCTACTTGGCAGTATGTGTGGCTCCCGGCTTTACTTGCAACAAGTCAGAACCCATATACCCTGTTTCTCCAGCTCTCCAAATGATCCTGGGACTTACCTTAAACCCTCACCCCTTTTTGACTTGCCCTAGAGTTGTTTTCTGCAAAAGATCACCAATTAACAAGGAACGAGGAAGTACTCAGGATCCTCAGTTTACCTCATGATGAACTGAGAAAATGAAAAAAACAGATGTTCAGTAGTTGACATAGTTGGTATCATTCCCTTGTAGGGTGTGCATACACATATTTTCGAGATAAGCCATCTCTGGAAATTGAAGCTTACAAACCTGTTGCCTGCCTCTAGAAACAAGAGCACAGAAGGAAGCAGCAATTTACTGTGTATTATTTTATATCTTACATATTTTTGAATCTCATTTTCAAAATTTAATAAAGTACAATGAACAAGAGACACAGCTACATATCATGTCAGCAAGAAATGGTATTGAAATATACCAGAAACATCCCCATTCCATCCTGTATTAAGTGCAGTTCCAGAACCAAGTGTCCCATGGAACAAAGCTTCCAGTATTCCCACTCACCAAGCCCAGATTTAACTCACAAACTCTGAACCACCAACACATTGCAAAGCAACAGCTTGCCTTATCAAAGACTGACTAGCCAGGTGACTTGTAGAGGAGGCATCTGATGTCCCATGGGTTCAGATCTCATCAACTGAAACAAAGCATTCACACTAGATGGATTGTAAAGCTTTGTCAAGTTCTCAAACATTATGGTTTCAACCTTTGGCTCTGGTTCTTTCTACCTCCACCCTGTGTGGTTCTTAGTTACACCTGTTACATGGATGGAAGTCTCTCAAGGTTTAGTGCAGAATTTTTAATTGGTTTTATTTGTAGATGCATACGCATGCATGCATGCAGAAGTAAAAAAAAAAAAAAACTTTCAGGAGTTGATTCTCACGTCCTCTTGTTTCTGAGGCAGAGTCTGTCTTGTTACATTGCATTATACTGGATCTTTCAGACTAGCTGGCCTTCTGGCCTATTCTCCTGTCTCCACCTCCCATTTTAATGTAAGAATGCTGGGAATATAGATGTTTGGCACTGCATCTAGTCCCTTATGAAGGTTCTGGGAATTGAACTCGGGTCATCAGTCTTATTCATTAGGTGCTTTTACCCAATGAGACATTTTCCTGTCCCCAAGTCTTGCATTGTAAAATCATCATCCCTTCCCAAAGTACTCATACCATTAATTTGTCTAGCTCACATAATAAATATACTGACTGCATTTTTTAATTCCTCATGGCAAGATGAGAAACCCAATACATGGTATTTTGCATCTCTGGATCGTGAACTGTATGAGTATCAACCTAATGAAATAAATAAATTTTCCTTTTATGTAACTTATGTAAATAGAAGTACTGTCTACGGCCATACCACCCTGAACGCGCCCGATCTCGTCTGTAAATAGAAGTACTTTATCAAGCCTTTTTACTTAGTATATAAAAGAATGGTTTTAATTATAATATTTTCATACATCTATATCATTGTATCTTGCTCTTCCTTGCAACTACTCTCTCCCATCCTCTATAATCTTCAATAGTTTCTCCTCTGAGAAAGAAAGAGAGAGAGAGAGAGAGAGAGAGAGAGAGAGAGAGAGAGAGAGAGAGAGAATAAATCAAGATTCTGCATATGGGAGAAAACATATTGTCTGACTAAGGTTAGCTCATGGCATTTAACATCATTGCCACTTCCATCATGACAAATGTTGTAATTTGATCCTTCTTTTTGGCTAAGAAAAATTCATTATTTATATGTATGTGTATATATATATCCCATTTTCTTTATCCATTTACCTGCTGATGACTGATATACATTTGGGCTGATTGCATACATACCTTGCCTCTTGTGAAGTATAGCAATAAGCACTGACTTAGATTCCTTGGAGTGTAAATTCATGAGTGGCATGGTTGAGTTGTATAGTAGTTCTATTTTTAGTTCTCTTTTAATTTTTAATATATCTTAATATTGTGTGCACACTCATGTGCTATGGTATACATGTGGAACTCAGAGGACTTAGTTCTCTTCTATCTTGTGGATCTAGAGGATAGACCTCAGGTCATTAGGGTTAGCAGAATGTACCTTTACCCAATGAGCCATCTTGAGCCCTTATTTTTAGCTTTTATTCAGTTCTTATCTTATAATTAACTCATACCTAATTACTTGTCTTCCATTTTGTTGAAGCAGTAAGTTGAACAACACTTGCCACAGTAATATCTGTTCAAGTGGCTGGCTATGAAAATTCCAGCACCACATTCATCACAATGACACTCAACAAGGCAACTAATTTTGCCATTTTCATCCACTTTATAGTATTTCAGTACAGCCAATTTAGCTTTTCTCTTCTGCTCATTCTTCTTAGGAGTGGTGTGAGATGACTTCTCAGCACCACCATGAAGTCTCAATACAGGATGAAGTGTTGAGTGTTGTAGTCAAAGCGCAATATCTTCCAGCTGCTGGCCAGCAAAGAGTAGCCTTAGTCCATCAGGAGGAATGCCTTCCTCATCCTGGATCTTGGCCTTTACATTTTCTATAGTGTCTGGAGGTTCAACCTTGAGCATAATAATCTTACCCATGAAGGTCTTTAGGAAAATCCACTGTAGATGGCAGATTGGAAAGCATGTTTAGCTTTTCAAGGAACCTTCACACTGCCTTCCACAATGGTGGGACCACCAGTTTACACTCCCTCCAGTAATAAATACAAGTCTTCTTTCCTACCTCCTTTCCAGCATTTATTGCCGTTTGTTTTCTTTTCTTTTTTAAAAAAAATATTTATTTTTATTTTATGTGAATTGGTGTTTTGCCTGCATGTATAACTGTGTAAGGGTGTCAGATCTTGGAATTATAGACAGTTGTTAGCTGCCACGTGGATGCTGGGAATCAAACTCAGGTCCTCTAGAAGAACAGTCAGTGCTCTTAACCGCTGAGCCATCTCTCCAGCCCCATCATTTGTTTTCTTGATTACCTCCTCTGACTGTTGGGTGGAATATCAATGTTTTAATTTGAATATTTTTTCAAATATTTATGATCCACTCTTTCTTCCTTTGATAACTGCCTATTCATTTGCCCATTTACTGATTTGATGATTTGGATAGTTTGGTGTTTAATTTTTGAAAGTGTTTATAGATTCTAGAAATTAATCCTGTCAAATGTAGAAAAGATTGTTTTCCATTCTTTAGGCTTTCTCTTCACTCTACCGATTATTTCCTTTGCTTTGCAGAGGCTTTTTAATTTCATGCTTTGTCAACTCTTGATCTTACTTATACCCTGGGCTACTGAAGTGCTTTTCAGAAAACCCATGCATCTGTCTCAGTCTTAAAATGTTTGCTTGCAGCAGTTTCAGAGTTTCGGGGTTCTTCATTTGTTTGGTTGGTTGGCTGGCTGGTTAGTTTGGGGGGATATATGTGGGGATTTGTTTGTTTATGGTCAAAATTTTTTATTTCAATTGCTTTTCCATTTTTTATTATGAATAAAGTCATATTTTTTTTTATCCATGTACACCGTTGTTAAAACTCCCTTCCCCCTCTCGCCCCTTCAAGTCACTCTTTTCTCCACATCTCTAGAGCACCCTGGCTGTCCTGGAACTCACTCTGTAGACCAGGATGACCTCAAACTCAGAGATCCTACTGTCTGTGACTCACACATTAAAATCTTTAACAAATTTTGAATTGATTTACAAAAAAAATCTAAAGTCTAAAGAACCTGGGATCCTGTCTGATCACAGATTAGAAAGAAAATATAAACTCTATTTACAAAGAAGGCCTTCAGAAATTCACAAATGCAGAACAACTAAAAAGTACAGGAGCAATGGGCAAGCCCAGAGGTGGTACATACCTAGAATCCCAACATTCAGGAGGTGGAGACAGGAAGATTGCAAATTCAAGGTCATTCTTCACTATCTGGATGGGTAAGATAAACATTGCAAGTAATATAACTCCCCAAAAGCTAAATAGAACATAGCTCCAATCAAATGGATACCAAGTGGGGGACAGGGGAGAATCCAGAAGCCTCATCCACAAGTAAGCCAGGGGGAGGTGGCCTTGGTGAAAAGAAACTGCTAGTCCTACCCATAGGACAAGTGACAAGCCTCAAGTGTAGTTGTGGGTTTTGAAGAGACTAGTTCTTCCAGCAGGGTCAGTAATGGAGAGGAATCCTATTTTGTACTTTAAATGATTTGGAAGGCAATGTAACCAGACGCCACCTTGAAGGAGAACCTTTTGTTTAAAATTGAGCTACCCTGGGGGAATGCAAAAAAGGAAAGTAACAAGTCAGACCACCCAAATTTAACCTATCACAGCCCTGGGGTAAGAGATAGTCCTTAGGTGATTCTAGAGAGTTAGAAGGCCATATGTTAACAAGCATAAAAGTCCATGCTGCATGAGGTTCAGCTCGGTAATGAAGTGTAGAACCCTCACCTTCAGTAGCCAGGAGCACATTTCATCAATTGAGAATAATACCGCAGTCATGAGTTCGAGGTCAGCAGGTGAACCAAGCTCTAGGTTGGCTGTTGTAGAACCCAAGAACTCCTAACTGCAGCCAACAGCAGGTTGGTTAATATTAGTTCTTGAAAATAAGAAGACAGGTAGGTGCCCTTGTCTGTAGATCTCACTGCAGTGATTAACTCCCACACTCCCAACATACCTGGCAGACACTCCACAGCAAGATATTAGCTACTTGAGGGAGGTACTAGCTAGGGAGTCATGGAGGAAGGCAACCCACATGCCTTCCAGACGACCACACTAAGCATGGCCAGCAAACATCTGTGGTGTTATATGCAAAGAAAGGAAGCGCCCGGAGGAAGACAGCTATGGTAGATATCAGGCACTTATCCAATAAAGCTTTGAGACAGTCACATGATCTCATGTAGCCAAGGCTAGGTTTGAATTTCTGACACTCCTGCTTTCACCTCCCTCCTGTGTTCTGGGATTGCATATATGAGTTATCATGCTTGGCTCTATGGTAATTTTTTTATTATGCACCTAAATTTGAGGAGAATTGGGACTGGTATGATGATTTCATTAATGATGCTGATCTCTTGTGACTTTTTTCAACTAGGCTTTCTTTGACAAGCCAATGTCATGACTTTCCAAGCTGCCCAGATGGCTGCAATCATGTGGGTATTCATCATCACAGGTTCAAGGGCTCCTTAGAGCTGGCCCATGCCTAAGAAGAAATAGAGATCCAATAACACAAAGGTCAGCAGAAAGGGAGGTGGGCCATGAAGTGAACTGCCAAGTCACAAAAGGCCCTCTCCATCAATTTAGAAGAAAAGAATAGCAGGCTCCACAGTAATAAATAAAATTCACTAAGGACAGACTGTGCCAGGCACTGGCCTAAATAGCAGAAACTAATGAAATGAAGGAAACACGATACATACACACAAGGAGTCTTGACACTGGAACTGAATTAAAATGCAATTATAGCACAGATTATAAGAGAAAATTATTTTCAGAATTCTGGCCCAAGTTTCAGGGCTTTGCATATCACAGAAGTTGTGTGCAGCTGGAAGCAGAGAAATCTCAGGTGAACACAGATGAACTGCCAGAATTATATAAAGCTTCTGCTGGTTCTGGCAACTCAGACTTAACTCACAAGCCAAAGGATTAGCTTTGCTGATAGTTCGTTTTTCTGACATTTTTAGTGCATTTCAAAAGCAAAAGCCAGGCCCGTGGTGCATGCCTTAATCACAGCACTTAGGAAGCTGAGTTAGGAGGATCACCATAAATTGAAAGCCACCTTGGGCTACACAGTAAACTCCAGGCTAGTCTGAGCTACAGAATAAGACTATCTCAAAAGATAAACAAAGAGCCAGACATGGTGGCACATGCCTTTAATTTCCAGCACTGGAGGCAGAGGTAGATGGAGCC
The DNA here is from genome assembly GCA_004025045.1 of Sigmodon hispidus. Lineage (NCBI taxonomy): Eukaryota > Metazoa > Chordata > Mammalia > Rodentia > Cricetidae > Sigmodon > Sigmodon hispidus. The sequence goes on along the minus strand of PVIH01017406.1, from coordinate 23,576 downwards.
CAGCCTGGTCTACAAAAGGAGTTCTAGGATAGCCAGACCCTGTCTTGAAAAAGAACCAAAAAGGTAAAATTATAGTTTCAGATTATTTAGAATTTTCCTGAGTTGATTTCTATATTTTCTATATTTGTGCAGAAGATTTTGGCACTTTTTTTTTTCAAAGAAACCAATACCCTACTAACAATAGGGCAAACCAGAGCACTTCTAATAAATGGATCACTAGTATTATACAAAGGTCTTTGGCATGCTAGATGAATGAATAAATGAAAGTTTAGTCTAGGTTACATTGGAGTCCTACTCTTGACTCAAAATCCAAATACACTGGAGGTTTCTAGAATGGAGCTAAACTTATTCCAGAAACACCTATCTTGGATGAACTAAGCAATATGACTTTATTTGGTTTCTTTGTCTAGTTCCCAATGAAGACCTTATCCAATAGTTAAAATAACAAATATACCTCTCAACTTTCTTCCATCCTGGCAATCTCTCCTTGAAGAGCCCAGTAGCATCCAAAGCTACCTACTCCAGAGCACTTCTTCCATATTCGGGATTGTTCTCCCAGACAGCAGGGTCTCTCTCATGACAAACAGCACAAACAATCCAGTTCTATATAGTACCATGACATAGCCACATACATGGATTTGTGTATCTCAGTGGCATGAGATTTAATCTCAGGGAGTTGATCACCAATAAAGTGTCAGCTAAGGGGCTGGAGAGATGGCTCAGTGGTTGAGAGCACTGGCTGCTCTTCCAGAGGACCTGAGTTTGATTCCCAGCATCCACATGGCAGCTGACAACTGTCTGTAACTCTAGCTTCAGGGCAAAACACTACTATACATAAAATAAAAATAAATAAATAAATAAATCTTTTGACAAAAGTGTCAGCTAAGGGTGGGGTGGAGGACAAACAGACAAAGGAGAGCAAAGCCAAGTCCCAAAGTATTGAAATAGTTGTGAGACAGATTTAGTTATGGAATTGGCTTGGTTATTGACTAAGAGATTAGTCAGTGTAATGTGACCATTAAATTCATATATTATTTGTCTCACTGCTATGAGAAAATACTCTGACAAAAGCAACTTAAGGAAGGGTCTATTTGAGCTTGAATTTGAGGGTTCAATCCATCATGGCAGGGAGTCAATTTCTACAGGAGTGTGAGGCAACTGGTCACACTGTATCCACCACAGTCAGGAAGCAGAACAAGATGAATGCAGGAGCTACCTGGGTGATTCTAAATTCTATCAAGTTGACAGTCAAGACTGACCACCACAGCACCAGAGTGTTTCCCTAGTAAGCATAAGGCCCTGGACTCCATCCTTCCAGCACCACAAAAGCAAATAGAAAATAAAACAAGTGTCAGTGAACCAAATTCACTGCACAACTAGTCAACCTATAGGCTCACTAAGGTATCAATCATTCACTTCCCATGGTTAGGACAGTATGGAATGAATGGAGTATCTTTGAGCCCAACAACTAAAAGATGTACTGTTCCTACCTCAGTAGCCAGAGGTATATGCAAGTTAGGTCCCAGTAGCTCCAAATGTTTACCAGCATACATCTATGAAAGGAAACAAAGGCTAGGGTACAGGCTCAGAACTGTGTTTTCTCTCAACAGAAACACAAATCTGGTTTCATCCCATGTGGTAAGCAACTGAGTTGACCAGCTTACCAGATAGAACTAATGAATATTTGCCATTTTTCTTTTTGCTTCCCAGCATCAGAATCCTCTCAATATTAATGAAGTTGTCCATCTGCTTTCAACTAAAATAAGCTAAAAATGTCAGATACTTGCTTTTGTGTGCATGGTTCTAGGGAATAGAATAGACAGCCCTCTGCATGCTAGGTCAGATTTCTACCACCAAGGAACATCCTCAATCCAAATACTTGCCAGATTTCTTCAAAGTCAAGGTCTGGGCACAGAACTAGCCTTGTCCAGACCCCACCCATAACTTGGGGAGCCTATAGATTGGCTAGTTGTACATTGAATTTGGTTCACTGACATTTGTTTTATTTTCCATTTGTTTTTGTGGTGCCAGGAGGATGGAGAGTAGGGCCTTATACTTACTAGGGAAGTACTCTGGCACTGTGGTAGTCAATCTTGACTGTAAACTTGAAAAAATTTTAATAAATAGGGGCATTTGCATCTTTGATGCAAAGTATAAAGAATGGATAACTGCAACACCCAGATCCAAGGACAGCCCAACAGCTGTGTAATGACGACAATATTTGTACTGCAGTTGGGCCATCTAGTCTTCAGTATCTAGAATACTAGCACCCTCACTAGGCCAATTCTATGGTGCTTTTAGGCTTTGGTTCTGGCCCTAGTACCCTCTGTCTGTGCTTCCTTCAAATCTCCTCTAAAGCTTTCTGGCTAATAGTGCCTTTTCTCCTTCAATTAGCCACAATTATTTCTAGATGCTGTCAGTAAAGGTGTTGAGAGTGAGAAAAGATATGTTACAAGTGAGTCTTGATCATCCACGAGCTTCCAAACCTCGCTAGACCAATTATCAACAACTGGATAATAGATGACCAGTCCCCCCCACACCCCCCAGTCAAGTGTTTTAAAGCAACACTTAAATTCAAATATCTGAGGCCTGGTAATTTGGACTGAGTTCCCCTGGGCAACTATACTGATCTGGGCCAAATGCCACTGATCTCACATGGGTTCCCTTAGGCTTCTGCATTTATGCTATTAGGTTGACTTGGTACCACTATTTTTCTTCACATGGATTCCCTTCCTGCAGCCCACGCCTGTGGTTTTTCCACACAGTGGCAGAGTTCTCAAAGCAGTAAGAAACAGAAGTGATTCTTCATGCCTGGGCTCAAAGCCCATAGGAGGTCACTTTCACTGAAGTCTATGGTCAACGCAAGTTACAAGACCAGTCAAGATGCTAAGGATTAGGAAACGGGCTCCATCTCTTGAAGGCAAGAGTTGCAAAGCATTGGAAGACATTTTGCAATCCATTACACTGGAGTGATTTGTGAAAAGGCAATGGGGAAGTTGTCACAATAGAGATAACCCTCTAGGGAGCTTTCCCTTATTTGAAATGCTCATACCTAGGATCTGTGCTTCCACCAGCATTGCACTCACCACGACCAGCTACCATTGCTAACTAAAAGCAATAAACACGCACGCTGAGCCAGCCAATTCTTAACAACCTGTAAACAGTTTGATGTGGGTCTTCCATACCATAGGGAAGCTTAAAGCACATGGACAAGGTGGGTACAATAGCTAGTACATGCAAATCCCAGAACACTGAAGGCTGAAACAGGAGGATTACTATAAGTCTGAAGTCAGTCTGACTATATATATATAAAGCTCATAGCCACCCAAGGCTAGTTGTGAGATCCTATCTCAAAACAACCCACATGGACTAGAACCATGTGGCATTTGACATTGATTTTCTGGAGTTAGTTTCTCTGTTTATGAACATGTTTTCTCCAGCAAAGCTCAAAAAAAAAAAAAACTCGATCGTTTCATATGCATAAATCAGCAGTCTGGTTGCTTCAGACAGAAAATTAGTTAACATCCATGGGCTGCAGGAAATGTAATATAATTCTAAAGGAACTGAGCAAATTCTGCTCCAAATTCACTAAGATGTTAAGGACATGTAGCCAAAAATCTCTTCTAAGAGCTGTGGAAATAGGTAGACCCCACAAACTGAAACTAAATGTTTCCCTGACAACTACTGAACAAAGGAAGGGAGGTCTCCATGGAAACCACCCAGGCCTTGCATCTACCATTCACTTTATACTTTGCCTGGCATTCAAGCACATCAAATCAGTGGTAAAAGCATACGGGAAGCTGAAAGAGAAGGTTTTAGAGAAATGAACAATTTCTATGTTTGGTACAGTGAGAGTTTTCTAAGAAACACAAGGTACAGCCAGTCCAAATGTCTCAGAACTCCAATTAAGAAATCTATGCATGGCGAGCCCATTTTTAAATATACCCTGACTTAATCCATTTGGAATTTAACAATAAGCTACCTTGACCTGGGTAATGCATTAAGGTTAGAAATTTATTTCTCAAAGTTCTGGAACCTAAGTAAGATCAAGATGCCAGCAGATTTCGATTATTTGTAAGGGGTGTGAGGGACAGAGACATCTCTCTCTCTCCTCTTCTACCTCCTTAACTCCTCCCCTCCATAGATGCTACTTCCTTGCTGTTTTGTACCATAAGCTCCCTTCAGCCTTATTAATGGGGACATAACACCCATTCATGAGGGCTTCATCCTCGTGACCTAATAATACACACTGAAAAACAAAGCACCCCCAAAGATCTGTGAAAACAGTGTATTAGTTTTATAGGTCTGTTATAACCATGAACATTACGACTTTATATTTATTGTTTACAGTTCTGGAGGCTGCAGCCAAACACTGAGGTATCAGCAAGCAGGGTTCCTCCTTCCAGCGCTCTCAAAGGAAGCACGTAGTCCATGCTTCCTGTTAGTTTCTCTAGCTCAGATGCTCCTTAGTGATTAGACTAGTGCTTCTCAGCCTTCCTATTGCTGTGGCCCTGTAATACAGCTCCTCATGTTGTGGTGACCTCAACCATAAAATTATTTTCATTGCTACTTCATAACTATAGTTTTGCTACTATTTGAATCATAATGTGGCCTTAGGCAATCCCTGTGAAAGGGTCATTCAATTCCCCAAAGGGTTCACGACTCACATGTTTAGACCCACTGGCTTAGATGTATCACTCTGCTAGTTATGTCACATGCCCACTCTCTGGATCTATGTTTGTGTGACTGTCACAGAACTCACATGGATTATCCTACTTCAATATGACCACATCTTAGATTACTTCTACAAAGACCTTATTTCCAAAGAAGACAAAATTCTTCGATGTTGGAGTTAAGATATCAGTATATCTTTTGGGAGACATAATTCAATACAGAAAACACTGAATTTATATAAAGTATGTTACTTGATCTGATCACCATTATTGTTTTTAAGTAAATTGATGGCTCCACTTATTTTGTAACTCAATCAAAATATAATGTCTTCACTTGGTCACAGACTCACACATATCTGGGCAGTGAAATCTTTACTAGGCAGCCATAGGCCAAATTCAAAATGGTAAGTTCTGGCTAAAAGGAAAGGGAATGAAAGCTGGGGGGGGGGACTAAAAATCTCTATCACACAAGCAACAAGGAAAATCACCCCAGGAAAAATAACTCAACCCTTTGATGAAAACTTACTGCAAAAGTGAAATCATGACATGACAGTTGTTTGTTTGTTTGTTTTTACTTAGAAAAGATCCTGGATCTGAAATGAAGAAATTTGCTTTAAGTCTAACAAAAATCAAGAAGCAAGAGACAATGGACACACAAGGAAGAGTCTCCAAATCTGCAGTGTTTGAGAAAGTCACACATGCACATGGAATCACATGAACACATGGTTCTGTCTCATAAAAACACAGAGCTAGGACTTTGAAACATGACCAGATAGAAAAATGATACCCTTAGTATATATACTTCTCACTTCTCACATTCTAATTCTTTCAGATCCAAGGATCTTTTGTTTCCATACATGCTTCCTTAGTTAATGTTTTCACTGTGAAGTATATGTCCACATACAGTTATAAAAGATGATCCAGAGAACCTATGTACTCTTTCTCCCTTTCTCTGAATAATAATTTGCAATGCTACTATACAGTATCACAGCCACAGTACTGACATGGATACAATCATGAACAGAACATTCTTACCAAAAAGACACCTCAGGATGCCCACTTTTAACAACTCATTCCCTTCTGCCTTTGGCCCCTCAGTCCCTGGCAACACTAATATAAATTTTTAAACGTTAAATATAAAACAAAAGGACATGGAAGGAGGAAGCTTTATTCTTTGCCTGCTTCCCCTCACTTTCACTAGCAAGTCCATCTATCCTGTTGCTGCTCCATTCTTTCACTGATACTAGAATCTACTTCTTTGAGATTTCAATGTAGACTGGAGAGCAGGAGCTCTCAAGGAATCTTCCAGGCCTTCAGCACCAGATTGGAACTGCTAAGAGACAGCTAGTCCCCTGGACTAAACAATTACCAGATTCTTGGCCTTTCCAGTGTGAGATAGCCATTGTCAGACTGTACAGACCACATCCTGGGGTTACAGTTACAAGATTGCATGAGTCTTCAAAGACATTTTGGATTGTGGACTGTTAAACAGTCTTGAGACATTAAAAGATGATGGCGATATTTGAAGTGGACCTGAATGCATTTTGCACTATGATATAGCTGCAAGCCTATTGGAGCCATGGAGCAGAATGTGGTGGTTATTTGAATGTTTGATCTCTAGTAATTGGAACTGTTTGAAAAGGATTAGGAGATGTTTCCTTGTTGGAAGAAGTTATGTAACTGGGGGTAAGCTTTGAGATTTCAAAATCTCATTTCAGGTCCTATCTCTTTCTGCCTCCAATTGCAGATCAGATACTATTCCTGGCTGCAGCCATGCTCATTGCCATGATGGTCATGGACTCACCTTCTGAAACTGTAAGCATGTTCCCAATTAAATTCTTTCTTCTATAAATAAAAATAAAATGTTAAATATACCAGGTGTGGTAGCATGCATTTCAGAAGGCAGAGTTAGGTGGACCTTTGTAAAGGTCTGTATAATGAGTTCCAAGTCAGCCAAGGCTACATTGTGAAATGGCTCAGTGGTTCAGAACACTCACTGTTCTCACAGAGGACCCAGGTTCAGTTCCTGGCACCCACAAGGAAGCACACAATCACCTATAACTTAAATCTCAGGAGACCCAACATCCTCATCTGACCTCCCTGAGGTCCTACATGCATATAGTACACACATGCTCATGCATGCTCTCATGAAATAAGTAAATAAATAAGTGCTTAATAAACAAAATCATACAGAATGTAACTATTCAAGATTGACTTTCCTTAGTATAATTCTCTGGAGATCCATCCTACTTGGTGCATATATTAATAGTTAATTCCATTTTATTGTTGTATACTATTATTCCCTGCTAGTTCATCCATTCACCCATTAAAGAACATCTGTGTTTCAAGTTATGAATTTATGTATATGAGTGTTTTATCTGCATGTATATCTGCCCACTATATGCATGTCTTGCACCTGAGGAGCAGAAAAGGGCATTGGATCCCTTTGAACTATAGCTACAGGCAGTTGTTGGTGTGGAATATTACTTTATGTAAAGATGTATGACATTTGCTTATGTTGCAGAATATTAGTTTAACTATGTAAAGGTGTGTTCCATTTGTCTATGCTGCATTTGTTTAATGATGTAAAGATGTGTTGCTTTGCCTGCCTAAGGCACCTGATTGGTCTAATAAAAAGCTGAACAGCCATTAGCTAGGTAGTAGATGAATAGGTGGGGCTGGCAGGCAGAGAGAATAAGTAGGAGGAGGAATCTAGGCTCGGGAAGAGAAAGAAGGAGAAGAGAGAATGAGGGAAAAGAGGACGATGCCTGGATGTTCAGTCTACTCCCAGAAAAAGCAGGAACCAAACAGGGAACATGAGTCAGTGTTCCCCCTAAGGTGAAAACATAAATGAAGAGAAACAGGTTAATTTATGTTAAAGGAAAAAAAGCTAGCCAGAAATGAGCCTAAATAAGGTCAGGCATTTATAACTAATAATAAGTCTCCACGTCATGTTTTAGGAGCTGGTTGGTGGCCCAAACAAAGCCTGCTACAAGTTGTGAGCCACCATATGGGTTCTGGAAATTAAACCTGGGTCCTCTGCAAGGGTGGAAAGTACTCTTAACTGCTGAACTATTTCTCTATCTCCTACTTATTATTATAGATAAGTATTCTATAAACTTTTGTGTACTGGTTTCTATATAAACAAAAATATTTCTTTCTCTGAGATTAATCCCCAGAAGTTCAAATGTTGGATCACATGCTAGTAGCATGTTTGTTTTGTAGACACTGTTGGGAGATATATAGATATAGATATGCCATTTTAATTTTTATGTGTCAGAATATGCAACTATATCTCATTGAGACTTTAATTTTCATTACTTTAAATGCTAAGATGTTGAGCATCCTTTCATGTGCTTCTTCTCCCCCTGTATATTGTCTTCTGTGTAATGTTCAGTCATGTTTCTAGCCTATTTCCTAATTGAACTGAATCAATTTTCAATGTTGAATTTTTAAAGTTCTTTTATACTCTAAATATGTGGCTTAAAAATATTTTCTCCCACTCTGTAATTGTCTTTCATCTTCTGAAGAAGTCTTTCTGAACACAAGTGGGTCTTTTGCTTTTTTTTTGTTTTGTTTTTAGTTTGAAACCCATTTCCTGCTTTATGGAATTATAGCTTTAGCTTCAGATCTAAGAGATGCCTAGTCCAGTGTCCTGGGGATTTTTTTTTAACCTTTCTATTCTGAGGATTGAGCTACATCTCCATCCTACTCTATTTTATTACGTTTTAAGTTTTACATTCAAGTTTGTGACTCATTTTCAGTTGGTTTTTGATTGGGGGATTAAAGGGAGTTGTTTGTTTGTTGTTGCTGCTGTAAAATATGAAGTTCAAGTCAAGGCTTTTGGTTTTGATTTACTGTTGGTGTTCAATTGATGAAGGCCAGTTGTTGAAAAGGCTATCTTTCCTTCTCTATTTAAAATTGCTTTTCAAATTTTGTACAAAGTCTTTAAAAGGTTATATGCATAGAGACAATCAAAATAACAAAAAGACAATCAACAGAATCAGAGAAAATATTTGCCAACTATTTTTCTGGTGCCAAGTTAACATCCAGAGCATAAGCTGGGCACAGTGCTTCATACCAACAAACCCAGCACTCAGGATCACCCTAGTCTGAGTTCCAAGTCAGTCTTGACAACATTTTAAAACCCTGTGTCACACACCTTTAATCCCAGCACTCAGAAGGCAGAGGCAGGTGGATCTCTTTGAGTTCAAGGCCTGCCTAGTCTACTGAGTGAGTTCCAGGACAGGCTGCGAAGCTACACAGAGAAACTCTGCCATGCCCCCCCTCCACACATACACGCACGCACACACAATGACAAATCATCTGAGATGGCTAGATCAGAGTAGCTCATGACCATGACTGTGGGACATTGTCTTCATTGGTGATATCACTATCCCTAGGCAGGTGGATCTGGGCTGTATAAGAGAGTAAGCCAGAAGCCAAGCATGGTTGCACACACCTTTGATACCAGCACTAGGGAAACAGAGGCAGGCAAATCTCTGGATTCAGGGCCAGCCTGGGTCTACAGAGAGTTTTCCAAGACAGCCAGGGCTACACAGAGAACCCTTGTCTTGAAAAAAATGAGAGAGGGAGGGAGGGAGGGAGGGAGGGAGGACAGACAAGCCAGAGAGCAAACCAGATAACAAGCCTGTTAGCAACAGTCCTCCATGGCTTCTGTTTCAGGTACTGCTTGAGTTCCTGCCCCGACTTCTATGATGTATTGTGACCTAAAATTATAACTATAAGTTGTTTTGGTTATGGTATTTTATTACAGTGAAAAAAAGCAAATACAACATAACTGGAGGGCTTTTATAGTAAGTAAAATGAGTCAGACATCAAAGGACAAGAATTGCATGTTTTTTCTTTCATAGATAAACAATAAAGTCAACTTAAAATATAATAGGAATTATTACACATTGGGAGAGCAGTGGAAATGGAGTGGTTAGATTTGATCAATTCACAGTACACACACACACAATCACCCTGATCACTAATATACAATCAAAATATGTTCATAAAAAATTTAAAAGCCTTGAAATATGGTGTGTGCCTTAGTTCCAGCTACTCGGAAAGCTTAGAAAGTGGACATTTTAAGCCCAGGAATACAAGACCATACTTGGCAACATGAGAATTCATTTAAAAAATAAATTAATTAATAAAGGGGTAAGGACTCCATGGTAAAGTGCTTGTCTAGCAAGCACAAGGCAGTGAAATAATAGCCCAGTGCTAGCATCTAAAAAATCAAAAGTAAGTGGGCCTATTTTTAGATTCTTTGTCTTGTTCCATTTATCTGTGTTCACCCATTGCTGCAGTCTTGATTGCTATAGTTATACAGTACATTTTGAAACCATATGACTAATTCCTCCTGCTTTATACTCCTTTTATAAAATACTGTTAGGTGTTCTATATCCTTTGTCATTTCATATAGATCTTATGGTTGTGATCTATGTATTCTTTAAGATAAAAATATTTGGGGCTGGAGAAATGGCTCAGCAGTTAAGACCACTGGTTGCTCTTCAGAGGTCCTGAGTTAAATTCCTAGCAACCATCTATAATAGGATCTGATGCCCTCTTCTGCCATGCAGGTATACATGCAGAGCGTCATACATAAGATATAAATAAATAAAAATTTAAAAAATATTTATATATATATTAAATAATCTTGCTAGAATATTTGTAAAATTATCCTAAATCTTTTTTCAATCTATAGAGGATTGAAACTCTGATTATTCTGAGTCTTCCAATCATAACTATGATATGTCTTTTCATCTATCATCAGTGTGGTTTCCAACCAAACACTTTGCTAGATTTATTTTTCAGTGCTATTTTTAACTTTATTATTTATTTCATTTGCCTTGGTGTTTGCCTGGAACTGGGAACTGGAGCTACAGTTGTTAGCTGCCATGTGGTTGCTGGGAATCGAACTCAAGTCCTCTGGAAGAGCAGTCAGTGCTCTTAACCACTGAGCCATCTCTCCAGCCCCACTTTTCAGTACTTTTTGACTGATGGTAACTGGTTTTGTATGTGTTTTGATTGTGCAATCTAGGGCATCATAAATGCTAAGCTAGTACTCCACCACTGAATCATATACCCTCAACCTAGGCAGTATATTTTTCATCTTTAGTGTTTATGTATTCATATGTAGTATACAATATATTCATTTTGGACATTTATATTGCATCTCATAACTTGCTGGATTTACTTATTCTAGGAATTCTTTTAAGTATTTCATGTGTTTCTTTATATAAATAATCTGTAAATAGGAAGGGTTTTTTTAACCTTCTAATCTGTATGCTTTCTATTTCCTTTTCCTTTTTATCATACTGGCTAGAGATCACAACATAATGTTGAAAAACAATGATGATAACGAATAACCTTGCCTGAAAATTTTTTCCAGGGACTGAAGATTAACTCAGTGATAAGCATGTTCTCAGTATATGTGAGACTCTGGATTAATCCTAAGTACCAAAATAAAGATCCTAGAAATAAATTCAAATGTGTAGCAACAAATAAAGGACAAAAGGCATGTGTGGTAGAATGTACCGGTAATCCCAGCACCTGAGAGGAAGAGCAAGGAGCACAAAAGTTCAAGGCCAGCTTGTACTACACAGCAAGTTCAAGGCCAGCCTAAAGGGGACAGGAGGGAAGGAAAGGGAAAGATAAAGGAAAGAGGTAAGAGAGGAAAGAAGGAAAAAGAAAAGGAAAGGAAAAAGGATATCAACGACTTTAAATTAGGAATTGTCCTATGGGCCAAATCTGCCCTACTGTCTGTTTGTATAAATAAGTTTTATTAAAAATTGGCATGCAAAGTCATTTGCATATTTTCCATGGCCACTTTGGCACTACAGTAGTGGAGCTGAACAGTTGTGACAGACCATATGGCCTGCAGAGACTAAATATTTACCATCTGGCCTTTACAGAAAAAAAATTATTAAACTCTCATCTAAAGAAAAAATGCCTTCATAAAATAATAATGTCATATACAGTACTAAATATAAGACAAAAATCACATAACTTGAGGGGAAAGGATAGGAAAAGTTAACAGTCCTTGTGAGCCGGGCATGGTGCCGCATGCTTGTAAGTCCAGCTACTTGGAAAGCAGAAACAAGGATACAGAAGATTCAAGCTCAGCCCAGACAACATAGTAAGATCATTATTTCAAAAAAGGTGGGAGCTAAGTATAGTGACACACATTTATAATGCCAACACTTGTATGGTAGATACAGAAGGATCAAGAGGTCAAGGTCATCCTTAATTACACAGTGAAAAATTAGCCTGGGTTTTGTGAGACCCTAATTACCGGATGGGGAAGAAGACTGGAAATAACATTCAGTGATAGGGTGCTTGGCTATCATGCGGCCCTATGTTAAATATCCAATCCCAATACTGGGGGCGAGGAAATATCCTTGCATTCTTCAGAAAAAGATAAACACTAGTGTTAATACTTTTGTTTTTACCAAAATATCCCCTAAATATATGATCTTAGCTTCTTTTTTTAACAACAGAATCACTCACCCACCAGAACAACTGGACAACAAGGAACCACATTATCTATGATAAATCCCTCTTCCAAACATCCACAAGAGTACTCACCAGCACAAAATCATCCACCCTTTGCTTTTCATTTCTAGTGGGTTCACATCATACTAGTTGGCTAGCAACTGGGGCCTGGGATCCTGAGAGATGGAATTTGCAGAGCTGAAACTATAAAATTTCAGTTTGATCCTCTTACTTCCAAAAGGTCATACTAGTGAGATCCTATGCCATTTGCTTCCAGTGAGCAGGTTAGTTCTAGTGAGAAGGTCAGTTCTACTGAGCAAGTGAGCAAGTCCCCATACAGAACTCACTCAAGTGCTGAGCCTCACCCACCAAGTGGCAATACAACTTTTTCCCAAATGAGGCCTTTGAAAACACAGACATTCCTTGGCTCCTCAAAGGTGAAGTGTGTCAAAAAAGTTAGTTGAAATAGAAGAGTGCATAGATATCTTGTCAGGCCCTGTTTTCTCACTTTTTAAATCCCAATGTCCTACAAATTGATACCAGTATGTAGCACAGAAACAAAATCTATTTTAATCTAAGAGAATTGGGAGACTTCCAAAGAGCACTGACCTGAAAAATCTTGACAGATCAGAGGAAATTGATTTTCTCCCAAAGCCATGCAAAGGATTAGACTCAGATTTAGGCCAATAAAAGATTTATATTCCACCCAGGTCACAATACAACATTATACACACATACACACACACACACACACACACACACACACACACACACACGATTATGAACTGCCATAACTGACACACATCAGAAAACTCAAAATAAAAACAGCTCGTTTTTTGTTCTTGGTTTGGTTTTCTGAGTCAAGATTTGTTTGTGTAACAGCCCTGCCTGTCCTGGAACTCACTTTGTAGACTAAGCTGGCCTCGAACTCACAGAGATCTGCCTGCCTCTGCCTCCTGACTGATGTGATTAAAGGCATGAATTATCACCACCCAGAAAAGTCAGCTCTTAAGAATACTACGCCTCAAAGGGAAAAGACAGTCAATAAAATTTTCTGGGATATAACATTTTCAACATTTTATCCTAATTCTATCCCATTTTCTAAAAGACTAACCATAAAACCTCCGTATCACAAAACAGCATTGGTCAAGTAGACCAAAAATAGTCCTAAATTTGATAATAAATAACTTAAAATTATGAAAACCCCTAGCTTCCAATTTTCAAATATTGGGCACCTACTCAATTCCCACACCACCAACCTACATAAACAACTATGTTATCATATCTTGTTTTTACTCTAGCCTATATAAATTATGGTGAGCACACTGAAGCCAGCTACACTTAAAACAAAAGAGGTATTGACATCCTGCTTGATGATAATTGCTCTGGCCACCTACACTGGACAGTGTGAAATGAGAAAGCAGGTCTCCCCATCAGGAACTCATCTTTCTAGCTACAGGAAATGTTAAAACCAAAACTGTCTCTTTCACAGTGCTTATTGCTTTTGCAAGTTTTCTTCAAATCATGGAGGTTTTTATCAATCTCCCCTATGTCTAAGCAAGGAAATATGACACACAGGGTGTCAAACCAAGAGATAAAAATCAAGAAAAGCTATCACTGTGTAAATGAAAAAAAATTGGGACAGCAGGAGTCAAGAAGGTAAGCGACTGTGCCAGAGCCCAGGGAAAATTGGCCACGGTCAACTGGACACAATTTGGGGCCAGGAGGGGGGGTAAAGGAAAAAGTTGTAAGTCACTGTATTGCACAATGATTAAAAGTGATGTGTCGATTCCTAGGGTGGCAATCTTTTTGTTTTGTGGGTGCATGATCAGACACAGTAAATCCATATATACTGCACACCCATTAGAGCCCTTCAATTTCTGAAAGCTCAAAACCAAATATATTAAACAAAAGTATAGCTCATCTGAGTCAAGAAAAGTACTAGTTGCCATTCTCAATTTTCAGAAAAACATAATTTAATCTCCAAACTATATAGAGAAAATTTCAGTTCTAATTGTCCAAAGTCCCTTTCCAAGAATTACACATTAACTAGAAGTGGATGCCTCCCAGCCTTGCATCTACAAATCACCTTACACTTTGGTTGACATTCATGCACATTAAATTACCAGTAAAAAAGGGCCAAGAATATAATTCAGTTGGTAGAGTATTCAGCATGAACAAAACCTTAGGTTTAATCCCTGAGCCACATAAAATTGGGTGTAGTAGTAAATGACTGTAATACCAGCACGCAGAAGGCTGATGCAGGAGGAATGCCAAATTTGAAACCAGTCAGGACTACAGCAATACCTCATTGAAAGATGAATCCTGCACCATGGTGGGAATGGTTGCTAAGGGGAAGATGCAGCTACACAGAAGTCATAAATTCCAATGTTTGATATCAAGTAAAGTAACTATAACTTTTGGTGATTGTCTATCTCAAAATAGCTAGAGAGAGAATTTTGAATGTTTCTAACACAAAGAAATAATAACTAAATAACTATGACAGACACATCAACAACTATGATCTGGTCATTGCATACTGTCTATATATATACATATATTATATATATATATATATATATATATACTGAGGTAGTACTGCATAAATGTTTCAACTTAAAACAAAAATGTATTTTAAATCCCACAAAGAATTTTAACCATAACTTTTATATTAAATATTTTATTTTCCCCATTTCCTAAATATTTACAAATCTAAATCTATATTTTTGCTCATAATTTAGGTAATCTGAATATTTTGAAACAAGATCTATGTCACCCCGGCTGTCTTAGAATTCTCTATGTGGATCAGGCTAGTCTCAAACTCACAGAGATCTGCCTACCTCTGCTCCCCAACCCTGGGGCTGGAATTAAAGGTATATTCCACTACACATTACCAATATGAATGTTTTAAAGTACAGAATAAGTGTTTGGAATTATAGATCTTGAAAATAAAATACAGTTTATGCTCTCATAATAGTGGCAACAAGGATTCTAACATAGAGCCCAATTATCTCTATCTCCTGGTATTCATGATAGCACCTGGTCTCCTACATTATGTCAGGAATATGACCAATAGAAGAGGGCAAAGTCATGACATATGAGTTCTGAGATCAGATCTTAAAGGATAATTGTAACTTCTGCCCTACTGTCTCTCTCAGATTCCTCACTCTGGGAGCAGTCAGCAGTCATGTCATAATGACTTAAGATGCTCAAGAAACCATAAGCAAAGGACCACATAGTGATGAACTGAGGCCTCTTGTCAAGTACTATATGATCGAGTCATCATGGAAGTGGACGAAACATTCTCCTCCAATCAGGCCTTCATTCACATAGCTTCAGACATAGAACACAACTTGATTGCAACCTCAAAAAGGACCCTAAGCCAGAACCCCAGATTATCTTCTCCTGTCCTGATTCGCAGAAATGATATGAAATAACTGTTCATTCTTTTAAACCTGTAAGCTTCAAGTTAACTTCTTACTAAGACAACATGGCAACTAAAACAAATCAACATTGCCATCATTGTTGAAATTAATGCAGTGTACAGCATGACAAGAATAGGTATCTAGAGTAAGACAAATGCACTTCAAATCCTAGGCCAAACAAACATAAGCTCTATAAGTGTGTCTTGTTTTCTTGACAAAAACAAGATGGAAATGGAAATACCAATTTCAAAGAGCTTTGTAAAAATAAAAATTAAAGCTATACACAAGAACCTGGTGCTAAAACATTTAACTTTGGTTTCCCTCCCTCTTCCTTCTCTACCTCTCCCCACCCTATGCATACCTGCACACAGCACACATGCAAGCACACATACAATTCTCTGCTCCCTCCTTTCCAGGCTGTTCCCAGAATGGCCTGAAACTCATTGCCTGATCCTCATGTCTAAGGGCTTAAATACAGGCAAGCATCAATATACCCAGGTGATTCCCTCAGTTTTTAAGATGGAGAAGTGACTTCTTTTATCTTTTTTAAGAGCCTCAATTTATTTTTTTAAAACTTATTTATTTATTCCTTTGTTTGTTTGTTTATTTATTTATTTGCCTTGGTGTTTGCCTGGAACTGGAACTACAGACAGTTGTTAGCTGCCATGTGGGTGCTGGGAATCGAACCCGGGACCTCTGGAAGAGCAGAGGGTGCTCTTAACCGCTGAGCCATCTCTCCAGCCCCGAGCCTCAATTTATAAACACAAAAGAACTGTGTTTAAATAATACTGATTCTTAGAAAAGTCTAAAAAGACCAATCTTCCATTAAAGCAAGAGAAGAGCTGAGAGCTGTTGCCAGGTTCTGCCACATATTTATAAAACAAAAGGCCACCTATGTGCTAAAGAGCTTTATATAATTTATTCAATTTGATCTTTCCAACACCCTTGCATTATTAACTAAGTTAGACTAACGCAGGGTTTCTCAACCTTACCACTGTTGTGATATTTTGTTTGTGCTGTAACAAATAAAGGCTGCCTGAAGATCAGAGGATGGAGCTAGCTACTAGTTAACCATAGAAGTCTGGAAGCCTGTACAGACAGAAGACAGGAATTGATATGGCTGGGCAGAGAGGGGAAGTGATAAGGCAGGGCAGAGACAGGAGCCCTTAAGACCAATTAGATTTGCACTACATACCACTACTGACATTTGGAGTTAAATAATTCATTATGTGGGAAACTAACTGCCCTGGACTTTGTGCCCACTGGGTATGTGTCCCTTCATTATTATGATAGTCAAAAAATATCAGAAGACATTCTCAGATGTCTCAAGGTATATAGGAATAAACACTTCCGCTTGGGGACTACCACATTAAAATACCAGTCACCAAATCTTAATTGTTTAAATACCATCATGTACTTGATCACATTACAAAACTTACTGAGGTTCTGACCAACATCACTATCATTCTGCTACCCAAACTGATGGAGCTGTGTCCTCCTGCAACATCACCAGCTGTCATGGCAAAAAGGAAGAGAAATAAACCACTTGCTTAAAGCTATTGTCTGGGGCTGAGAACACAGCTTGCAGTTAGATACTTGTTTACCATCCCTAGCACTGAAGAAGAAAAGCTTCTTCTGCCTGGAAGAAGACAAGCATTTTTAGTCTTCACAGGCCACATGCTAAGGTAAAGCCACAGCCAAAACCAAGTAGTAAAATGGGACCTGTGATTTTTAGGAAGCAGTGCAGTCTATCCACCCTTGAAAAACCCAGAGGCATAAGCATTTTAAATATGAAAAAAGATATTCACAAAAACTGATTAAAAACTCCTTGCAACTTATGAACCAAGAATCCAATTCCTATCTACCCAAAACACAAAACCAATACTCTCTCCACTTCAACACTAGTTTGTGTTCCATAGAAGTAAGCAATTTCTAAAAGTGCTTCAGCAATTCTAAATTTTTTAAATTCAAACAATATTTTTAGGCTTTAAAAATGTATTTAGGGGACTAGAAAGCTGACTCAGAAACTATAAACCCTTGCAAATAACCCAGCTTTGAAAACATCATCCACATCGTGGCTCACAACCATCTGTAACACCAGTTCCAAAGGGGCCGGAGCCCTCTTCTAGTCTCCTCAGACACCAGGCATGCACTTAGTACATATATACATACGTAGGCAAAACACTTATACACATAAAATAATAATATTTAAATAATGTGAGTTTACTCCAGAAAATGGAAACTACGTCCAGAAAAATTTATCCATGAATATTCATAGCAACATTGAAGATAGCTCAAAATTGAAACAATACAAATGTTTACATTACTCATAATATCTCAAAGTGGGTAAGCTCAAATATAGCAAAATGTAGTATATCCGTCATTTGGCCATGAAAATGAATGAGATATTGATACATATTGTTATATGAATGTACCTTAAAAATATGGAGGGGCTACTGAGCTGTGGTGTTACATGCCTTTAATCCCAGCACTCAGGAGATAGAGGCAGATGATCTCTGAGTTCAAGGCCAGCCTGGTCTACAGAGTGAGTTCCAGGACAGCCAAGGCTATACAGAGAAACCCTGTCTTGAAAACACACACACACACACACACACACACACACACACACACACACACTTTTATGAGGGCCTTGGTATGTGAAAGGCTTTAGCTTTGAATATATATTTGTGCTAACTGAAAGAAGTCAATCACACTACATATAATATGTTTCCATTTATACAAAACACTTAGAATAGACAAAACCTCATATATAGAAAAATAGATTAGTGGTTGTCAGAATTTGAGATTAGAAAACTGGGTGAGACTAAAGCATAACCATTAAGAGGTATAGGACTTCTTGTTAGTGTAAGAAAAATGTTGTAAACTTGGCTGAAGTGAAAGTAGCATAATTCTGTAATTACAGTAAAAATCACCAAATTAATCCTTTGAATAGTTGGCTTATATGGTATCTGACTTGTATGGTGATAAAATAGTTAACATAAAAGCTGCCAAAATAGAACTAAATGTGTATATCATATTGTCATCCCAGATTTCTGTATAATCTAATGATTCTTTACTCCCAACAAAAACAATTAGATTTTGGGTATAATGCTTGCCCATATTTTGAAGACCTACACCTCAAAAGGAAGAAGAAAATATAATCAAAAACAAAAGAAATTAAACACATAGATTTACAAATCTGGTAATAAATAAAACAACATTTTAATTTCACCAAAAAATCAGTTTATAAAATAATGCATAACTACTAAAGAACTAAATGCCAACTATGTAGTATGTAGTCTTTCAGCATTATGCCAGTCAACATTAAAAGGAGGGAAGAGGAAAGGAGAAAAATGGTATAAATATAAATATTTACATTTCAAAAATAAAAAGTCTACTAAGAAAAAAACTCTACTAAGATTACTTTAAAGTATACTCTTTTAATTGAGTAATGGACCAGAAAGATACTCTCACATCACAGCACATTCACTTGCCACCTTTCAAAAACCAGTGTGTTGGAGAAAGTCAGGTAGGACATTTCATTTACAGCTCTCTTTGATTGTATTGCCTGTTTTCTGCATTCTCAGTTTCTTCCATGAACACTCATGGTTTCACAGAGAAATCTCAGATAAGTTCCCACCAGGCTAAGCTAAAGAATGGCTCTACAAGAAAAAGTGAGACAGGCCCCCACATCTGCGCCATAAAGTAGAGTGACAGAGGAAAGGGAGACGCGAGTGACAGTGCCTGAGAAAACTCTGTGAAAGTGGCAGAACTCTAGCACATGAAACTGGACAGAGCCTTTCTTTGTCCTAAGCATTTTAAAGCATCCTGCTGAATACCACCCACTAAAGACTCATTATCTTTTATCCTTAAATTTCTGTGCAGGGTAATAATAGTCACCTGAAGACAAATTCTCAGATGAAAGTCAAGCATGAACACTGCAAAGCATTTCTTGGTGGGACCCACAGAGCCAGCAGAAAAGAAATCACTTAAACTGTTAGGGGGTTCTTTAAAAAAAAAAAACAACTTTTCTACATTTAGGGGGTGACAACACAATAAAGTACTTATTTTGCCATCATGAAGACATGAGTTCAGTCCTTAGCACACACAGAAAAAAGAAAGCCAGCTGTGGTATGGTACATGTTTAAAATCCTAGTACTGGGGAGGTAGAAACAGAAGGGTCCTTGGGGCTCACTGACCAGCAATCCCAACCTAATCAGTGAGCTCTAGGTCCCGGTGAGACACTCTGTCTCAAAAACACAAGTGCATGGTTCCTGAGGGACAACACTCATGATTGACCTCTGGGCTATACAAACATATACATAGAGACATAAGAATATACACATAGATACACACACACACATACACACATATATATATTTACAGACACAATTTTCCTAATGTTTCAAAATATAAAACTAGACTTTTAAGGAAGCCAATTCTATTAAAATATGTATTAAAGAATTATAAAATACTAATAGATAATATAGTAATATGTTCTTTATTATGACAACTAAATACTATGGAAGGCAGAGACACAAGGGTCACCACAAGTCCAAAGCCAGCCAAGATATACAGAGAGACCTTGGTTCATAAAGCAAAAACAAAAAATAAAGAATCAAGAGTTATCAATAATTCTAATATAATAATTTCCAAATCTTCTTTTAAAAAAATATTTATTTTTATTTTATGTGAATTGGTGTTTTGCCTGCGTATATAACTGTGTAAAGGTGTCAGATCTTGGAATTACAGACAGTTGTTAGGTGCCATGTGGATGCTGGGAATCAAACTCACTCAGGTCCTCCGGAAGAACAGCCGGTGCTCTTAACTGCTGAGCCATCTCTCCAACCCGAAAATTTTCTCCAAAGTAACTATTAGTAAAAATATTATCTGAAGGTATCTGTAGCAGAGTTGGGCATGGTGGCACATGCCTGTAATACACACTGGGGAAGCTGAGGAGGAGGAGGATGCAAAGTCCAAGCTAGCTTACACTACAGAGCAAGAATATGTGTCTGAAAATCTTATCTGCAGAAGCTGTGGTATGGTACGAAAATATCTGTGTTTTATTGTCTTAGTGTTGTTCTATTGTTGTGAAGAGATACCATGACCACAGCAACTCTTATTTTTTTAAAAAGCATTTAATTGGGACTGGCTCACAGTTTCAGAGGTTTAGTCCATTATTGTCATGGCAGAAAGCATGGCAGCACTCAGGCAGACATGGTGCTGGAGAAGTTGAGAGTTTACTTTGGGATCCACAAGCAGTAGGAAGAGAGAGTGACACTGGACCTCACTTGAGCATTTGAAACTTCAAAGCTCACCTCTCAGTGATCTGCTTCCTCCAAAAAGGCCATTCCTCCTAATATTGCCACTCTCTCTAGCTTATGAGGACCATTTCATTCAAACCACTACATTTACTAAGACAAAGGCACAGCTAGGGCTATGCACTATCATTTGCTGACTATACTCACTGACTGATAAAAGCACTGAACAGCCACAGTTACTCAAAATGATCTATTTTTTCTCCATTCAAGGTCAGGATCCCCTTGAAGTCTATTCCAGAGATCCTTAGAGAGATGAAAATTACGGTTAAGAACTATTGTCTTTTTAAAAAGTAATTTAAGACATAAATCTTTCCAAGACAGATATAAATGTGAAGATGTCTGCTAACACTGATTTTTTTTTCACAAATGGCATACATACAAAGGGTTGCAATTCATGTATTTACAAATGCCTGATGCCTACCACATAAGTATGCTAATGTTAATACATGAGTGATAAATATCATTAACTAATTGTTAATGAATAAAGAAATAAATTGTGTTCCCTTTAATTCTGGACTATCTCTTGATGGAAATCCTGTTGTTAGACTTTGGCCGACTGCCTAAAGTATTTTTGGACTATCCTTTAACCAGGGGAGAAGAGGCAAATTTTATACTATCCTCAGAATTTAGCCTCCATCTCCATCCCACATTTCTTGAAATTGTTCTCAGATTTCTTAATCAATATTGAAAGATGTAAAAACCTCCTGTGGCTATGAATTTTGGCATGCTTAATGGTATCCATGGAAACATCCTAATTGAAAACATTCAACTCCCATTGGATCATCTCATCCCACAAAGCACTGAAGAGAATTTATTTAAATCCTCCCACATATTTGACACCATATAAAGAATTTTGAAACACAAAGTAATACAATATATGTCATGGCAGAAACCTTCTAATCTGACCATTCAAAATAATTCTACAGAATTGTTTCCAGGCACTCAAAACCCTGATTTGGGGTATGATTAAACACTTTGTAAATTTAGTGGTTTGTCTGTTGTGTAAATGGCACACTGAAACTGGGAAAACTTATCAGAAATTTGCTCTTTTACGGCATCAAAAACTGTTTACTGATGTACTCCATAGAAGAGAATTTTCTGGAAGCTAGGAAGTACTTGTTTCTCACCTTTCCTGATAATTTTGCCTCCACATCTTAAATGCCTCATGAGTTCTAATTAGAAGCAGCATCACTTTTCCCATATAAAAAACCCACCAATACAAATAATGAACACACAGTCATAAAAAATCCAGCTCTACTATTTGGCCATTGTCAGAGGAACATCTGCTCTATATTATCAATTGTTACTATGATGGAGAAGGTAGAGAGTCAGATACTGACCTTTAAAAGGTCATTTTATCTTTATGCTTTTGTACTTCTGCCTTACCTATAAAGCATACACTGAGATAGCATGGCACTCTATTGCAACCTCAGAAGGATTCGCATAATCAAATGCGACCTTACCCTTACCACTTTGCACCCAGCAATGCCACTCTTCCTGTTAGAGTGTCAAGCATCCTTCTGAAGTCAGTGGGAATAGCTCAAGGGAAAAAAAAGAAAGAAAGAAAACACAAGGGCAGAAGGAACATGGAAACCAGCCAAGGCTGACAGAATTTCAATAACTTAGGATTTGAAAAGCTGTACAAATGTATTTATTTTAAAGATCTTTCAGCTTGTTATTATTATTAGCTTGTTTTTATTGAGTAAAATATCTGTGTTCATGCCAGATGAGAAAGCATGAGGAAATTGTTTCTGAAGGATAGTGTTCTGTAATCCAAAACAAGCCAAAAGTTGAGTCCTGCTATTTGAGCAATGCATCATCCTCATAAAGAGCAGAGAAGGTAAATCACTCTTCTTCCCTTTAGTTTTTATCTTGATGGGTTAATGACGAAAGAAAATGACAAATGTCTGTGGATTACTCAGTCACAAATGGGAAATCTGTATCAAATGCATACGTGTACATGAACACACACACATACACACAGGGCTCAGGGACCATTGATGGATGTGGAAAGACTGTAAGAACCATAAAACTGGGGAAGACAGAAATGAAACAATGTCTTCCAGCCATGACAAAATCCTGCATTCATCAATTCACAGCAGTTGTGGCTGCCTACACAAGTCCTATACAAGATCTAGCCAGTCAACAGGTTAGCATAAAATAAGGAAGGATTTAAAAGCTACCACCCCTAACTGAAGGTATTTGGACAATTGGTTACTTCTGGTAGAGGGTTAGATTTCTTTAAAGGTTAATCACACTCAAGAGGATAGTCACACACATATGAGTATGTGGGAAGCATAAATAAGAGTCAGTAAATTATTTTTTAAATGAAATTAAGTTGGGAAATAGCCATAGATGTTAGGAAAGTAGTAAGGGGACATGGGTGGGCTTTCAAGAGAGGAAATATGTAGAATGGTAATATAAAGGAAGGGACAGAACAGAAAGGGTTAAATGGTGTGGAGGATGGGAGGGCACATTGATGAAGAAATACGGAGAGAGATAACTCACACTAAGGGCCTTTTGAAAAAAATCATGCGGGGCTGGAGAGATGGCTCAGTGGTTAAGAGCACCGTCTGCTCTTCCAGAGGACCCAGGTTCGATTCCCAGCACCCACATGGCAGCTAACAACTGTCTGTAGTTCCAGTTCCAGGCAA
>PVIH01017405.1:26135-42058 GCA_004025045.1 Sigmodon hispidus | reverse complement strand
ATTTCTTCCAGGTTTTCCATTTTTGTGGAATATAGATTTTCAAAATATGACCTGATAATTCTCTGTATTTCCTGGGGGTCTGTTGTTATGTCCCCCTTTTCATTTCTGATTTTGTTGATTTGGACACACTCTCTCTGTTTTTTGATTAGTTTGGCTAAGGGCTTATCTATCTTGTTAACTTTCTCAAAGAACCAACTCTAAGAATTCCTTGATTCTTTGTATTGTTCTATTTGTTTCAATTGTATTGATTTCAGCTCTAAGTTTGATTATTTCCTGCCATCTACTCCTTCTAGGTGAGTTCGCTTCTAATTGTTCTAAGGCTTTCAGCTGAGTTGTTAGGTCTCTAGTGTGGGGTTTCTTTAGGTTTTTCATATAGGCATCTAGCACTATGAATTTTCCTCTTAAGTCTGCTTTCTTTGTGTCCCACAAGTTTGGATATGTTTTGGATTCATTTTCATTAAATTCTAGGAAGACTTTGATTTCTTTCTTAATTTCTTCCTTGACCCAGAGATGGTTCAGCTGATTGATGTTTAGTTTCCATGAGTTGGTAGGCTTTCTTTGGGTTTTGATGTTGTTGAACTCTAACTTTAGGCCCTGGTGGTCAGATATGTTACAAGCAATTATTTCCATTTTTTTGTATCTGTTGATAATTTGCTTTATGACCAATTGTGTGGTCAATTTTGGAGAAAGTTCCATGAGGAGCTGAGAAATATGTATATTCCTTTTCATTTGGGTGGAAGCTTCTGTAGATATCTATTAAATCCATTTGCATCATTACCTCTTTTAGACTCCTTATTGCCCTGTTGAGTCTCTGTCTGGTTGGTTGATCTATCCAGGGTTGAAAGTGGGGTATTGAAGTCTCCCACTATTAGGTTGTAAGAATCTATGTGGGATTCGAGCTTTAGCAGTGTTTCTTTTACATAAGTAGGTGCTCTTATATTAGGGGCATAAATATTCAAGATTGAAATCTCCTCTTGACCAATTTTTCCTGTGATGAATAAGTAGTGACCATCTTGATCCCTTTTATTTGCTTTTAGCTTGAAGTCTACTTTATTAGATATTAGGATTGCAACCCCTGCTTGTTTCTTAGGACCATTTGACTAGAAAATCTTTTCCTAATCTGTTATTCTAAGCCTGTGACTGTCTTTGCAGTTGTTGTGTGTTTTTTGTAGGGAACAGAAGGATGGCTTCTGTGGTTGTATCCATCTTGTTAGTGTGTGATGTTTTATAGGAGAGTTGAGACTATTGATATTAAGGGAAATTAGTGACCGTTGATTCATATTTCCTCCACTTTTGGTGGTAACTTGTTTGTATTTCCTTTCTCTGGGTATTCTTCTGTGGAATGATTGATTGTTTGTGATTTCGTGGGAGTATCTGGGGTCTTTAGGTTGAAGTTTTCCCTCTAATACTTTCTGTAGTGCTGGATTGGTAGATAGATATTCTTTCAGTCTGACTTTGTTCTGAAATACCTTGTTTCCTCCATCTATGGTGATTGATAATTTTGCAGGGTATATTATTCTAGTTTGGCAGCCATGCTCTTTTAGTGTCTGCATAACTTCTGACCAAGCCCTTCTAGCTTTCATCGTTTCCATTGAATAGTCAGGCGTTATTCTGATGGGTCTGCCTTTATATGTGAGTTGGCCCTTTTCTTTTGCAGCTCTTAAATTTTTTTCTTTGTTCTGTATGTTTTGTGGCTTAATTATAATGTGGCACGCTGACTTTTTTGGGAGGTCATATCTATTTGGTGTTCTGTAAGCTTCTTGTATCTTTATAGGCATTTTCTTCTTCAAGTTAGGGAAGTTTTCTTCTATGATTTTATTGAAAACATTATCTGTGCCTTTGAGCTGGTATTCTTCTCCTTCTTCTATTCCTATTATTCTCAGATTAGGTCTTTTCATGGTGTCCCAGATTTCCTGAACATTTTGAATTATGGCTTTTTTAGTTTTACTATTCTCTTTGACTGATATATCTATTTGAGCTACTGAGTCTTCCACTTCAGAGATTCTATCTTCCATCTCTTGAACTCTGTTTGTTATGCTTGTATTTGTGGTTCCAGCTTTTTTCTTCAGATTTCCTCTATCCATCTTTGCCTTATTTTTTGCCTTTTTTATTGCTTCTATTTCAGCTTTTAGTTCCTGGCATGTTTCTTTCATAAATTTGTTCATCTCTTCCAATTTTTGATAGTATTTTCTTCTATTTCTTTAAGGTTACTTTTCATATCTTCTTTGAGAGCTTGGATGATCATCAAAAGGAATTTTTGTTGTTGCTTCCTTCTGTTTCCACTTCATTGCTCAGTTCAGGTCTTGTATTTGTAAGATCGCCACTTTCTTCTGGAGTTACCTTGTTGTTCTTTGTATTATTATGTACGTTTTTGCACTGATGTTTGCCCATGGCTTCAGTAGTTCTCAATTAGGTGGCTCCTGGTCAGTTGTGGCACTCGGGCTTGTGTGCCTCCTGTCACCTCTCTGGGCGGGGTCTGAGTCTGTCCTTCAGGGACCCCAGTCATTATCTGTTTGCTCAGTTGGAGGTGGAAGTGCGTAGCTGTGCAAATTCCCTCAGCAGCAGCTGGGTGTATGGTGTCAGGCAGACTTTATCTGTGCCTGCTACAAAGTGCGCTGGGACTTGCTCTGCAGACAGCACCGGGTCCTGGAAGTTCTAACAGACTTCATTTATTTCATCCCATAAACGTTCCTGTATATGTCACACATATTTGTGAGCATAAATTTTAACTGTTACCTTAGCTCCCATTATAAATACTGTCTTCTCTTACTTAATTCATCTGTCACTACAACTCTACAGAAATTGTCTGAGTTCAAATTCTTCCTTCATTGCCATTGCTGTTGTGATACATTAGTTACATATTTATTCTCAATTTTCCTTCGTTTCCACATTTATAATGTATAGAAAATGCAAGTTTTTTCTTTAAGAAGGGATCATGTTTAGCCCTCAGTGAACACAAAATATCACATTGATATTCTCTCTAAATGCCAGTTCTTATTATTTTTTGAAATCTTATGCTACCTGAAGTTAAAATAACAATAAAAGTTAGAATTCATTGAATATGTTTTATACTTTATTCATAAGTAATCTATGAGAAAACTAAAACTATTACAGCACCTTTATCTCCTTGTCATAAAACAGAAGAAAATGGATGAGTAGCAAAACCTGCACATACTGTTGAAATGGGATTTATATTGAGACAAATAATGCCTAAACATGAGCAATAATTAAAAATTCATCCAGGAGAACAAGAAGAACATAAATTTTGATTGGCATATCTAATTATAAAAGTTTTTGCTTTTTTAAATTATTATCCTAAAAAAGAAAAAAATTATAATGTATATGTACATATCTAATATGATTTTATACACTGTTTATCACATATACATTTGATTATATACACAAACATTAAACAAAGGTTTTTATTTTTTTAACTAGAAAATAGTAGCTCAAAATTCAGGTCATAAATCCCTAAGGAAAAACTTGTATCAAGTAGATCATGAGCCAACATCTTCATTGAAATAAGTGTATGCTTCTACTTTTAAAATAAGAAACACTGATATAAATTACTTGATGAAAGTAAAACATTCTTTCTGAACCTTTTCACAAAATAGCATTAGTATTCCCAATCTGCCTGACAATATACATAAACATGTAGCATTAATTAGGTGGCACTACTACAGACTGTTATTGGAATTTTCAGAAGGCTAAAAAATGGCAAGAACATTAGGAAGGGAAGCCAAGTTTGGCTGTATTCTTAGTGCTGCACATTTACCCAGGGAATGTCAAAGTAGGATTAAGAATGCTGCACCCGTCCTTAGTTTGGGGGGAAAAAAAAGAAACCTGTCATATTCATATGAACTCAAGTTTACCACACAGTTTTCCAGTCAAATAGGTGCTCACAGGTCTAAGAAGTCTCACTATTCAAAGGAACCTTTTTTTCACACCTGGATATAAAAAGATGAGAGTTAAACTTAGCTCAAGGTCAACCTGGACCTTGGCAGAATAAGTATTTCAACATTTCAGCATGTTGACAGACAGTCAATAACCTGACACATTCTTGAAGGTTACTTGGATGGATTTAGGCTAATTTACCTTCTTTTTCTTTGCTTTTGTGTGTTACCAATATTTGTGTACATGTGTATATGATCATGTATGTTCTCATGTGTGCATCCACATCTATGTGAAGGCCAGGGTCAATAACAGATGTCTTTCTCATTTGCTTTTCAGATTATTTTTGGAGACAAGATCTGTTATCAAATCTTGTGCTCACCAATTTCTGGACTAGCCAAAAAACACCAGCGTTCTTCCTGTCTCTGCCTTCGTAGTTTTGGGGTTATATACGCACACCACTTCACCTATCTTTTTATGTAGATGCTAGAGTACAAAATCACCATTTCACACTTCTCCAGCCAACACCTTACCAAATGGGCCATCTCTGTTGCCTAAGGTGATACTTTTTTGTAACACAGAGGTTTCATAATCCAAACCTGGCTGGACAATGCTCTTCAGTGCTTTACAAAAACCATCTTTCTAAATCATATGCTTATAGAGAGGAAGAGTTCATGCTGTGGTTACCTTCCTCAGCCACATCTGTAATTGTGAACAATGGATCCAAAGACCTTGGAAAATGGCTGTCAGCAAAGTGATTGCCTCACAAGCATGAGTGTCTGAATGTGGATTCCAAGTACCCACATAGAAAATAGTATCTGTCATTAGAAGAGGTGAGATAATAGGAATATTGAGCTCACTGGACAGTCAATCTAGCCAATCCTCACCCTCCAGGGTTAATGTGTCAAAAATTGAAGCAGAGAATGTTAAGAGAGGACAGATCACCTTTAGTTTCCAACACTAATTTTCATCCACACATGTAAACATACACACAAGGATGGATTTGAGCTTCCTCAGAATTATTAAGAAGCACATTTTGTGGTTTATTTTAACAGCCATCACACAGTACTGGGTGCAAGGAATCAATGAGCATATAACTACATCAGCTAGTTGATCAGGTATGTGAAAGTATGTTCTCTTGTCTTATTTTTTTTTTCAGAGATTTCAGCTCTCTTTGGTTCTGCCAGCTCAGTTACATACATGTTTCAAGAACCATACCCAGTGATCAAGAACATAAGCCTTTCATCTTCAGCTATCTACACAGATTTGACTCCATCCAACGAAACTATCACTTTGAGCTTTGTGACAGCACAGGCTCCCAGCCTGTTGCTATTCCTCAATTCCTCTGTTCAGAATTTTCTGGCTATTTTGCTCTGCAAGAACGGTGAGTATTGGTGATAGGAAGCCACAAAGCCAGCCTTGCCTGAAGAGACAATTCACACTCAGCAGTACTGCGGAGCTAGGCAGCCTCAGCCTAATTCTTCCTTCTACTTTACTTTTATGAGTCATAATCAGTATCCTAAGACAGTGTCAACTTGCCACCAAAGTCTCAAACTCAAACTCATCATCTTTTATTTGTCTTGATTGTGTTGTGGTAATTCTTTTTTTTTTTTTCTTTTTTTTGTATTTTGGAAACCGTTAAGTATAAAGAATCATAAGGAGGTCTGAATTTCAGAAGGACAGATTCCATACATATTCTGTCACCTTTGCTGCCATGCTCTTCAGTGGGTCCTGGTAAAGCATAAATACTGGCTCTGTTTATAGATGGGCATTCTCTAAGTCTTCCAGAAAAGTATGATATGGAGCCATACCCTGTGATACAGAACCTCACTTCTGAGGATGTGATTTTCTCTTAGAGATACCAACTTTTTCTACATAATAACTGACTATTATCTATGATACTTATCACTCTGAAATTATAAGACCTGGAATATTTTACTTAGCCAAATTGTACTACTCATTAATAAAATTTTGTCATTTTTTTTCCTTTCTTGCAATTATTACAATTATTTACAAAACTCAGGCCTTCTTGCAGGGCCTTGTCCTCAACTGACTTCATATACATGGAGTGTCTTTTGAAAGCTGTAGTTTATTGTTATCTCTGCTTCTTTTCTGTAGCCTTCTTCAATAAAATAGAATTTGCAAGGGAGATATTGACACTCTTTTAAAATATCTATAGAAAAGAGCTATTATGATAGTTCTGCTCATTAGCATATGTTGAAGATGTGAGTCAAGTTTTGGAAGTAAATACTAGAAGGTTAGAACAAGAACAGAAATTATATTGTATAAGAAATATTCATGGTAACTATGTAGTTGTAGTTGGAAGTCAAGCTTTATGATCTCATGACTTAATTTTTATCATACTATGCCAGGACAAAACCTCTCAATAGAGCTATAACCATGTACACTATGAAATCAGAATCCTACCATATGTAACAATTGTTTGAGCAAATGAAACACACATGCATCCCTGTCACATGCTCTCACACAACAATGTAATTTGGTCGGGAATATGGTTCTACATCTCTTGCAATACTCTGGTACAATGGCAGGATTCCAGATTTTTGGTCATCTTATCCCAACCACAATGCTATGCTGCAGAGTGGACTGTGGATGTCACAGCAGAGGTGACACTGTAGAAGGCAGCATGTACATGACCCTGTGTACACCTCAGGGACAGACTACATATTTCTATTATTATTTTTGTTTTCTGTTCTTTGTTTTATCTTTATTTCTCACAGTGTACTACCTATGGCTTGAATATAAAGAACTATTCATTTATTCAGAAAGTTATAATGAATCATGGGAATGTGTAAGATAAACCGGCCTAAAGGACAAAAATAATAATAAACAGCCCATAAGATGGTATAGGTGTCATTAATTTTGACACTAACATCTAGGTAAGAAGGAGAAAGTATGGATAGGGAGGAAAGAAAGGAGAGAAGGAAAAGAGAAGAATGAGGAGAAGGAGAGAAAGGAGGAAGAAGCAGAGAATAAAGAGGATAAAGAGAAAGAAGAGGAAGAAGTTTCGTTATTTTTCCAGTCCATGGGCAATTTAATCATCTAGTCATGACAATAGATCCAACCTTCAGCATTTTCCTGTGATGCCTTTTGGATATGTGAGGCTACCTTTGGACCCTGAGCATGGATAGTTTGAGAAGGTACATGTAGGGCAGACAGATAATCCATGTAACAGCCAGGAATGTCTCCTTACATTGGGCAGAGTACTTTTCTTTCTAATCTGTATAACTTTCTCCTGGTGTGTTTGAACTGTAGTAAGATGGCTACTGAAGTGTCCTTAGGACAGACTTCGCATACTTATACCATTTACAGTATACATCTGAAAATATGACTGCCAAGAATATGTGAAATACAGAAGAAAAATCACTGCATCTAATTATTCCAATGAGCCTACACTGTGCTTAATTATTCTAGTAACCCTGGTTAGCCACTGACGTTAATATTCTTACTATCTCAGATTTCTACAGTTTTAGAAGCTGAGACACAAGGATATCAAATACTTAGTTCATTATATCACAGTGTTAATTCTGAGATTTTTGAAAGAAAAATCACAATTTTGAGCAAAATTTGAAGCAAGCTTTCATTAAGTGCTGACTAGAAAAATGGAATGTGGTCTGTTCCACCTCAATTCCTAGTGGAAGTCACATTTTTCAGAAGTTTAAAAAGGCAAAGAAAAAAGAAATAGCAAAAACAAAACAAACAAAAAAAAAAAACCACCCCCCCAAAAAAAACCCATAATGCATTGCATTTCCCATTAGGTCCAATGTAGTATCACAAATGAAACTCAGAGCCGAATATCAGGGGAAGGCTGAAATATCAGAGAGGAAGCACCACAGTCAATTCTCACTCAGCTGTCTCACAACTTTCTGGGCCTTGCTCCTAGTCAATTCTGCCATTTGCTTCTCCCAGTCACTTCTGTTTTCTGTGGGTTTCTACAAGCCATCCAGGTTAGGATTAAAGGCATGTAGTCCTGAACTCACAGAAACAGAAGAAGTTCTGTCTCTGGAGTTGTGGGATAAAGGATGTTGGTCAACACTCCCGGCTTTCCCTGTGCTGGGATTAAAGGTGTGTGTGACTGACTCAGCTGTTTATCCTTGTATTCAAGGTTTAAGAATTTCCTGAGCTGTCTGCCTAGGATTTGCCTGGGTGTTCTTTTCCCAATATTTAGGTTTTATTAAATATGTAATATATATCCACACTCCAATCAGGGGCAAAAATACATCATGACATATTTCCTACCTATATACCCTCAGCCTACATGTGATCAAGCACATACCATATAGTTAAAAAAAAAAAAAGAACTGTTTAGAGAGATAGAAACATGTGGCTTTTTAATTCCCAAGAAATACAACTCCCAGCACTTCAGGAAGTACCTTTGTCCTTGGCTAGGTATGACTTGCAGATTAACTTCAACTCTATAACAGCAGGTAAGAATCAGAGTGGGATCTGACCTCCCTGCTCAGGCCAGTGACCTAGTTGGGTATTTGGTTGTGTTTCTTCATGTTGGAAAATTGCATGGGAACACCAAGGTTTGCTGCTCCAGCCTCTGAGTTCTGGGATTACAGATGTGGATTTTTCCTAATTAGGGCTAAATGGAAAGTGCTAATCTTTTAATTTTTGAAATGCATAACTTTAAAAAAATTGGCATTTCTTTAGTAGGAAATCATTCTTGAATTCTTCCCTGGCATATTTGTGTGTCTTTCCTTCAAGACATTCTTAAAGTAATCTCTTTATTAGAAGCTCCACTTGACCATATAGGTATTTACATTTTAGAAACCCCAACTAAATTCAGGAAACAGATACATGACTCCTAAATGTTGGTTGTGTAGGTCTCAGGCAGGTGCGAAAGCTTAGGTGTATAGTGTGGATTCCCAGACTGACTAACGGAAGAGGCTCTTGAAACAGAAAACCCTTTTGTTAAGGATGTGGAACCCATCATAGAAGATAGTCATTGGCATTTCCAGGTTGTTGTGTGGTGGAGCAAAGAATTGGGCCAAAAACCCAAGATTAGTGTGTGGTGGTGGTGGGGGATACACAGTTTATTAAGAAGAAGAAAGATGGTCCTGAGCAGGGCAGTAGGCTGGTGGGCTGGAACTGGCCACAGGGTAACATCCCTTTATAAGTCATTTGCAAAACTACCTTTCCATTTCCAGGGACTTACCTTTCATTTTCTCTGGTCGCTTGTATCCTTCAGGGAAGGACTTTCTCTGCTAACTGGATTTTTTATATGCTAACCGTGATTCCCTCTCTCTTTCTCCTGCTCTTTCACCCCATATCATTCTTGGGTCCTCCATGTAGTGGGGAGTCAAATATTCCAGAAGATGGTTTATTTAGAACCTGTGGGACTGCCAGCCTTCTAATTCTTCAATGACACAACTGAGCGATTATCCCCATTGTTCCCTTAATTCTCCAAGTGGTGTTACTAGTATGACTAATGTGAGGGACTGAAGACAAGCAACCCAGTGCCTTCTCCATACTACATGAGGAGATAGTCAGAAACTTCCCCAAATGTGCAAATACTAATCCAGACAGAGTTGGAGTGATAGAATTTCAGGAGCAATGTAGCTGAAAAGAATACTTTGACCACTTTTAAGAATAAACTTCAGAGTTTAGGAATTATGTATTGGAACAAAAGGTTTTACTTCCTTGTCATTAGTGGTCTTCAGATAACAGTTCAGTGATAATTTGCTGGGGAAACTGAAATGATTCCAAGTAAGTGAGAGACGAATAACCAAGAGGAGATGTGCTTCTTTTCATGTCTTAGATTTTGTGAGTCTTTATTTCCTCTTTGTATCATCTTCCATTGATATTTTTGTCTGTAAAGGCCTCATCTGCAGGCTTAGAAATGCTCCCTGAGGAATTAAAATGAATGACTTCAGCATGATTTTGTGTATTCACAGTGTTAAACCATTCACCTGGTTAACAGTGAATTAGGAGCTAGGAACATTTTAGTGAAATTTGAGTACATTACAGTGAAAATTGTGTTTCTGAGCCCAACACAGTGGTTCACATCTGAAAGCAGAAGCAAGATTACTAATATTCATGGACAACTTCTACTTGGCAGAGTCTTTAAGACCAGCCTAGATTATATGAAACCCTGTCTCAGAAAAAGAAAGGAGAATCAGTTTCTGTTTTGGACATTTGGGGTCCTTACAAGTTGGAATAAGTAAAGTAAGGGAAATCATGTAAACAGGCAACAAAGGTCTTGGCTGGCAGATTTGTTTTACCTAGTTTCTCAGGCCAGAGGTGAGGAGGTGCCTGTGAGCCAAAGCATGCTTGTGAGCTTTTGCCTGGCATCAGTTTGGTTTGTCAGAACTGCAGCTCTTCAGGTTTTTCATTGCCCTTCTTCTTAGTATTAATGGCTCCAGCTCTGGACTTACTCAGCCTAGGCTGCTGCCCTCATTCTCTCACTTCAGTGAAATCAGAGCCTGCTGTTTAAAATAAGTAAATTAACAAATAGAGACAGTCACTTCTGGGGTATAATCTCTCTCTCTCTCTCTCTCTCTCTCTCTCTCTCTCTCTCTCTCTCTCTCTCTCTCTCTTTTTCTTCCACATGTGCATGTGGAAGCCAGAAGACAACTTTACATGTCATGCTCAACAAAGCCCTTCATGTCTTTGAGAAATCATCTCTCATTAGCTATGAGCTCACCAATTAGGATAGTATGGCTGGCCTATGAGCTCTAAGATTCTGTCTGTCTCTACCTATCAGGTGATGAGGTCAGAGTATATACCAACACACCTGGATTCAAATTCAAATCCTGTGTTTGCAAAGTAAGTGCTCTATTAACTAAAACATCATCCTAGCTATACCATACTTTTCTGAATAACAATACTTCTTATTCCATAATACTAACATTTTTTTCTTCAAAGTTGTTATGTGACATAAATATTCTTAGATCTGCTTCTAAGTGGCAGGAACTATTTAGTGTATTAGAGAGACAGAAAGGACCTGCCATTAAGGTTCTGCTTTTCAGCCAGAAACATTTAAGTATCAGTTTGTCATAGGACGAAAGTAATATACAGCTTTAATATAGTTAGATTATCTGCCAGGAAGACTGGATAATATACACAGTGAGGGAACAAGTTGATCTATTTCTTCTGGCAGAGAAAGTCCCAGAACATTCCATAAAGCAAGTAAATTTTCAATCAAGAGAGATCAGTCAGAATTCTCTTGCCAAACAATATCTTAATAAAAAACATTTTAATTATTCTTTCTTCATTTTATCATGTTGTTTTTACAGCACATTATAAAATATGTGGGCTTGTGCATCTGTTTAAATTATTTTCTTCTCCTTTGCTCTGATAAATTGTACTAATAAAACAATTTAAGAAGAAAGAGTCCTAGTGTGAGGGTACGGTCCATCATAGAAGGACAAGAATGGTAGCAAGGATCTGAAGGCCTTAGGAAGCATGGAGAGATGAATGTTGGACCTCAGCTCACTTCCTTCTTTGTCTGCAGTCCCAGGATCCAGGCTGCCCACATATAGGGAGATTTTCTAACCTCAGTTAACCTAATTTGGATAAACCCTCAAAAGCATGGTCTGAGCATTGTCTCTTTTGTGATTTTAAATATTATCAAGTTGACAATTAATACTGTCTATATAGGTACCCTTAATATAAATATTTAAGTTGGTACTTTTAGTTTCTTTCTGCTTGAAATAAATAAGTGAATTTATATGGTACACAAAGCTATCAGTCGATGCTGAAATTCTCTCAGCACAAAATCCAAATGATGTTCATAGGTCACCTTCCCTTCATGGTTGTTCAGCTGCCTCTGGAAGTGAGTGATTTGTGTGCATTTATCTTCTATCACCTTTGTTGGAGTGTATAAATTTATAAGGTTCACAGTATGAATTTTTGATTGCCCACACCTCAAAAGGAATAATAATGACCTGAGAGACTTCGTATTTCATATGTACAAGCTCCAGGAAATCAGAAAGAAGAAAGGATCATGACAGAAAGTGTCTTCAAAGGATAACCTAGCAGTTACAAATGGTCAGTTGACAATAGGATGTCCTTTCTACCCCACTTCCTCTTAAGGAAGCCTTTCTGAAGTCACTGTTTCCTCTTGCTATCTGCGCTGCCTCCCCCCTCCTCCCCATAGCAGTGTATGCTTGAGTTCTTCTGGGCATAAGGAATTCTCATGCCCAGAGCTGGAGAATCATGCCCCAGAATGTTATTTTCTTGGCCTCACTTGACTCTGATCATTTCAGTCTCTGGGACTGCTCTGTCTATTGATAGTTTTCAGGTTAGGCTCGATTACATCATTGCATACATGCATGAGCTTTAAATAAATTCTTACTTCCTTTCCATAATCCATTTTGTAATAATGTGGCTGTGACATATTATGACCTTTCAGCAAAGGTCATGAGTGCTTCCAAAGGTTAGGATATGTTCTATACCTTACCTTACTGAGGCACAGTGCTAAGTAGTAGGTCTGAGTTGAGGAATAAAGACATGTGGGTAGGAAGCAATATGTACACTATTTCTCATTTTTATCTTTTTACTGCAATGAAAACTTTAAATGTTCTGTGTACTCCCAGAATCAAAATATTGTTTAGA
This sequence comes from Sigmodon hispidus, assembly GCA_004025045.1. Lineage (NCBI taxonomy): Eukaryota > Metazoa > Chordata > Mammalia > Rodentia > Cricetidae > Sigmodon > Sigmodon hispidus. The sequence continues at coordinate 29,584 of PVIH01017405.1, read as the reverse complement.
TATAATAATACCTAATGAGAACAGAATTTTGCCCCTCCTTCCTAGCCTAGATTTTGAAGTACTGATTTCTTCATCATTTTTTATGGTTAGATTTGGAGTAAGGTAGTAATTATGTCAAATGAGGTCAAGGAGGTTGGAGTCCTGATCCCAAAGAAGACATTGGAGGAATTTATTTTTTCTTTTGCCATGGCATCTAAGGAAAGAGTTGGAAAGTTAGCCTCAAGAAGCAAAGATAAGACAAATTTCTAGAAGGAAATACTAAATAGCTCCACCTTCTAGAAGCATAAGAAAAAAAGAAAAAGAAACCATATAGTAAGCCAAGGGTTATTCAGTACGTGTTATTTCATTTTAACCAGTTGAATACAGATAACATAAGATAATGTGTACATGTACTCCATAGACAATAATTTACAAAGCATTTAATCATCTTATTGATAGCAGTAATGGTATGAATTATTAGCTTAATATTGTGTTATCAGAGCATGAATATAAAAGCTAAAAATAAGGACATTTGATATTAAAGTATAATTAAAAGAGGAAATGGAAGGTGCCCAGAGCTTAGAGGGGGAGCACTTCATGGATAGATAATTACTAGAAGGTGCAAAATAAGGCTATGATAATCCCACATCAGGTGGCTGCCATTTCACAGGGAAAGTAGATTTATCCACACATAAGCATGAAAACAAAAACATTTAAGAATGGTTTTTTTCCCTAAGGATTGTGAATCACATCTTTTAAAGGGAGGCAGGGACATCAGCAAAGGAGATAAAAATCAAAGAAGAAAGATTGTATGTGAAGAACTAATATTCTTGGGTACTGCCAGGTAGCTTTAAGTCCTACTCAGTAGATACAGTTAAACATGGTGTAAACACCCTATGTGTTTCAGCCAGGGAGAGTGTGAAGTTACCTCCCTGCATAAACCATCATCAAAGAAAACCAAAATAGGGAGAGTATTAACTTCTAAGTCAGTACTTGTGAAAGGAAACTAATCAAAGGCTTGTATAAAAATTAAGCTAATAAATTATCAGGTATAAGTAACTCTACAGACACCTATCAAGTGTATCCTTTCATGAGAGATGCAGGCAACATGCTGTTGACTGGGTGATGTGACTGGTAAACTAATTTCCTTACAGCATTTGAGGACTAGAAGTGCAAAGTCAAGTGCTGGCTGACAGCTGTTGCCTGCTGACTGTTTCTTCTTTGGTTGGGAAGACCACCTTTTCTACTTGTGCTTATGCTTTTACATCATAGGGGGATGAAGAAGGAGAAGGAGAAACAGTGAAAGGGTAATAGAGAATGTGTGAGTGTGTGTGTTTGTGTGTGTATAGACAGAGAAGAGAGATTTTTGAAACCTCCTGTTTTTGTTTGTTTGTTTGTTTGTTTGTTTGATGCTAATCCTATAAGATAAGGGAACATCCTCCATGACATCATTTTGTTTTGGGGGAAATTGGCATCCCCTCTTTAGTTTCTTAGTCTCTTTAATGAAGGTAATCAAGAATGGAATAAAAAAAGAAGACCAACAATAAATTTCTAAGAACATAAAAGTTCAAAGCAGGCAAACTGTAACTCTGCAGCTGCCCAGAGGGCAAAACATAGAAGAAAAAGAGAGAACCATGCTGTTTGAGCTAGGCCTGGCGATTGACCACATGACAAGCAGAGAAAAGTAATGAAACTCAGAATGTCAGGAAAAGCTCAAGTGGGCTCTGGCCAGCATCTGAAAGAAAGAACAGAAGATAAGAGAAAGGAAAAATCACAATGCTCATTAAAGAGCACATACCCAACAGAACCTCAGGATTATGGAGCTGCCCTGAGAGATTCTGGCCATAAAGTTTCATTATCACATTAAAGGAGCAATTATTCTCCCTCCTCCCAGCAAGCCTGCCTGAGGGGGTCATCTTTTGAAGAGGTGATTGGCCAATCCTTTTAGATTAACTCTTGAGAAGTTGTAATGGAATGTCTCTACACATAGGTAGATTCTAAGTATAACAATTGATCTTAATTATCATCTGTGAATACAGCCACAGTGAATGTTAAGCTTCACCATATATATTTTATTGATAATACCTAAAATGTACTAGATATTGATCTATGAGTGTAATAGAAAATTTAAGAATATTATTGACTTTTAGAAAATTCATGAGATAAAGAACCATGTGTGACCCATCTTAATATCATCAATGAACGAGGTAGCTTAGCTCACACAATATTTTTTCCTTAAAGTATGTATTCTGCAGCTAGCAATATAAAAAGCCACACAACTAGCAAGTGTAGAACAATTCCCAATAGAGTCCATGAGACGATTTTGAACAAAACAGAAGCCGCTTGAAGTCTTCTTCAAGAGTAAAGAGTGAAAGCACTTAGAGAACACAGACTGAGATACCTCAAATCTTACATTCAAATGTTGAAACTGTTTGATAAAGTTTTCATAGCAACAGAACAAAGAAAATTGTAAATTAAGCCAAATGGATCAAATACATTTGGGAAATATTAGGTATGAACGTTCTAGCAAATACTACATAAGGACCCTCACTCAGTCTCTTGGTCAGTGGGAGCTCATGACCTCTTAACTTAATATATCCCCAAAGGTTTCATTTGTCAGTAATAAAGATGTTAGCTGAGACACAAAAATGGGCAAGTGATGGCTATGGAGAATGATAATGATGGCCCATGACAAAGTGCTCATAGTTTTCAGAAGGTATGCTTCTTTTCAAGAACTTTTTTTTATTTTACAGAAGAAAGGTTTAATAATGCAGCAAATAATACTCTAGTCATGCTCTGCCCAAACAAAGCAAAAGGTCTAAGGGATAGCCATGCATAATCGTGGAGGAATCTCTCTTTACATAGAGTAGCTACGGTATCCTGGTTATATTCACATGCTCAAGCAATAGGCAGACGTGAACACTGTGGCACAGCATTTAGTGTTTATCTACTTTGAAGGTAGGAATAACTCAGCAAACTTGAAGGATTCCTCACAATTTTCTCCAGGGCATCTTAGCTAAAAGGACAGTCTGAAGATCCATCTATAGTCATTTAAAAAGGCAATAACTTTCTCAAACCTCCAGTTGTCTAGGGGCTAACAGTGTCACAAGATTACACTGGAATTTGAATGAACAAAGGCATCTGAGTGAACTTGGGCAGGGGCAGGCAGGGTTCTTGTGGTTCTAAGTCTTATGGTTCCTCAGGTTTTCTGTTCTGAAGTTCCATGTGGCCACCACACGTACAGAGGTGCAATTTGGAGTTCCATCTGCTGATGAGCTATTCTGTGGCTGTATTTTCTAAAAGCTTCTGGGTCTTCTCATTTTGTACTTTTTTTCAATTTAAACATCTCTCAAGAAATGTTCCTAGAACTGAGCTATTGCTTGGTCTCAAGAAACGTTCCTAGAACTGAGCAATTGCTTGGTCTTTCTTTCTTGTTTTTTTTTTTTTTTTTCCTCAGATGAGGCTGCCTT
>PVIH01017405.1:0-26035 GCA_004025045.1 Sigmodon hispidus | reverse complement strand
TCCTGTTTGTAAAGGGTTGTAGAACTCAGATGAAAGATGTGGAATAAATACAAAATGGGTATTACAGGATATACCGAAAGGTGGTTGCACACTGAGTTACCTGATTTTTTTTAAAATGACTGGGATGGAAAGATTGGGGAATTGCATATTTAACTTTTGGACTAGACCTCTAATTAGAGGTTTAAGGATTAAAGAAATATTTACTATCTCTGTGAAGAAAGCCTCTCCCAGGTAAAAGGCCTGTTTTTATTCTTACAGCACATGACCTGCAAACACTTGCATTTTGGGATTGGAAGCTGATTCTGCAGAAGCTGCTACCTCAGGCCTTTTTCTGTACAGTGTACTCTCTTTTGTGCAGCAAATGCGTCTTAGCTGGTAATTGATTCCTTATACTTCTAAGCTTTTCTAGATGCATTTCCACTGTAGTATGCAGCTTGGCTCCTCAGTGATTAAGCATGTGTTGTACTCCATCTGCTTCCCACTGTGTCTCTGTTCTCATCTCCTGAGACAGGCCATTTCTTTCCAAGGTTTACTTAAAGTTTCATGGAGTTCCTGTTTTGTGTTAAACATTGTGTTTGCTACCTATACTCACCCATCCCTGGTGACAACATCCTTGATGATGTAGGATTAGGTTCAGTGTTTAGAGGCCTCATACTCAAGAATGTAATAAAAACTCAAAGAGGTCGCCAAGTATTGAAGGAAGCTGGCCCCAACAAAGCAGTGATACAGATTAGAGAGAAATGAGTAGTCATATTGACAAAGGGCCACATGACTGAAGAGACTCAAGCACCACAGTTCACTCTCTGGTGTCCTCTTTTTAGAGTAGTTTAAGGAGAGCAGGGGTAGTTTCTAAGTGTCATAGATTAGGGTTGTTATTTTGATTGATATATTAAATTATATAATAATTTTTCTACTCTGATTTTTTTCCTTCCTATAATGCATATGATTAAAATTTAATTAATTTAATATCAATAGAATGAATTTGATTTTAATCATATGCATTATTATTTACATATAAGCATAAGGTAGTAAATAGAGAGTTTTCCCTAAAACTTTACTTGAAGACACAGATTTGACTTATTACACATAAACCTAAAACCAATTTAGACCAGATTAGAGAGAACAATTGAAAAATCTATTTAATTTTAATCTTCTTTGAGGGGAGATGACACTTAGTTCATTTATGAGAAAGAGATGTGTGTGCAGCTGGATGCAGGTGAGTCTGATGCTGCTGACAGATTGCTCTGTGAATGGGGGAGGGGTGCACATAGTACTGGCAAATAAGTGTATCAGGTTGCCAGGAGTATTATTTGTAGAAGAGTTGTGTGTGTAGACAGAGCCAAACCAAGACTTTGACTGCTAAATTATTCCCTGTGTTTACTTACCTCAGTGACTTACATTTTTAGGGCACAGCTACAGGCCCTGGTTGTGAGAGCAGCTAGCAGAGTTTGACAGTCCTGGTCAAACTGAGATGTTGGAGAAGAGTAAAACATGGGGGAATCTTCTAACATTAAGTGATTTTAATATTAATAATATGACTTAGCAGCATTATTGTTTTCCAGAGAAACCACATATAAAAATGCAGGGCTCTGTTTAAACATGGATAGATATACAAATTTATCAAGTCTTTTTCACACCTCCCAAACTACATGAAGAAATTTTAGAAAGAACTGAAAATGCTAGAACTCCAAAAGACAAAGATAATAGAAGATGGATGAAGGTGCACCAGATATCTCAGCAAACTGCTGGAATTGTAAGACTGGGGAACAGATAGAGAAGGGGGTATCCTCCCTTCTAGGCTAAGTTGGAAGGGAGCTCCTGGGAAACCATCCCACTGTCACTGGTGGTCTATACTTGGATCTGGTGTTTAGAGATTCTTGACATCTTATTCAAAGATTTGAAGTCATGCACACAAATAGAAAAGTAGCAAATAATTTAATTCAAAAACAATGTAAAAATACAAGCCAGATAGTATATAAGAGAATAGTGAACTTGAATGAGATTTATTCAGGAGCCTTTGCTCACTGTCTGTGGCTTCTTTTGTAGGTTCTGGGAGAGTAGAAGGAGTTGGTTGTTAGGAGTAACATGTGAGTTGTTTTCTATTTCTATTGATAGGCTTTGATTATGTAAACCTCTGTTCATTGCACAAATCCTTCCCCATGACTCATCTAATTTTAGGCACAGGCATATCCATTGTGCTTAGGTATAAAATAGTAAATAAGAGATTTTCTCTAAAATTGCCTTGCCTTATTGTGCACAAATCCAAATCCTAAATCTGCATCAGTGAACTGGCCTTGGCTCTGGGATATGCTTCAGAATGTGTTTGGGGCACATCAAGGCAATTACTGAACTCATTTAGTGGATTCCATTGCTTTATAAGGGGTGTGTTTACTGCTTTACACAAGTGGAAGCTGCCTTGTTAAGTACACTGTAGGGAGAGAGCTGTGTGTATCTTAATCCAAGCAGGTTCTAGGTATGCCTGCCTCACTTCAGCTGCTTATGGTAAGTCTCCTTGGACTGCTCTGTTTATGCTAGAGCCTGGCCTTGACCATTGAATGGGGGAAATAATCAGATGATGTTCATGAAGATAGCTATCTAAACTTAGACCAATTATCCTTGCTCAGGAATATAGACAACTGGTTCTTTTTCACCTTTGTCTTTGATTTATTGTTGGCATATAGAAACTGAATTAAAGATTAATCAGATATAGAGTCTCACTGTAGAGACAAGACAAGCAGACATGTACTATACACTGCACACTGAGTTCTGGAAACCAAGCTTGACTTTACTGACTTTCCTTCTTCAATGCAGGAAAAGAGAACATTATTCCATAGGATAAACAGTTTTATTAAGAAAAATACATGATGCCTATGTCTTTAGAAATACTCTCTTTTGAGCATCAGGCTCCCATGTGATCACCAGTCAATGATCCCTACTCAGTAATAAGTTCAGCCCACACTTTTAACTTTCCATCTGACTTTCAGTGTCTCAGTCATCTCTGTGAATAAGAAACAAACACCTCTGTGTCCATAAACCTTCCAAGATGAGAAATAAAATAATCAAATGGGTAAGCCAAGGTATTCATGAATATAGGAATAAAGTGGGTTACAGAAAACCAGTTTGTCAGAGGAACTAGGGAGGTAACTCTGCTGCTCAAGCAAGAGAACAAGTGCTCTACCACAGTACCTAAGCAAAACCATGTTCCATTGTGTCATGGGAGTGTAACCATAATGCTAGGAAATAGAGACAAGTAGATATTTACAGATCACTGATCACCTAGTTTTGCCATTTGATGAAACCTTGTCTAAAACAATAAAGTCGATGGAATTGGAAGAATATATCAGCTTTAGCCTTTCTTGTATGTGAACTATGTATAAATACATTCCCACAAACATATACAACACTCATATTAACATGTGCACATAATATATACAACTTCTTCATATAGATAGAAAATATATAACTCCATAAGATAAAACCATGGTTCTCTACAATGAAAATCAGAGATAATAAGAAAGAAGACTTGGCAGTTTGGTAGAAGAGATCAATAAGTCTATGACTTTAGAAGAGAGAATCTGAAAAATTGCCAAGGGAATTGAACAGGAACAAAGGTGCTGGGTAGAGTGGGGAGCTGGAAATATAGAAACAAGAAAGGAATTGTACTTTTAAAACAGGGTGTGTCTAATATCAGATGTGGAAAAAATATTAGCAAATGTATTATTGAAAACTACTTTATAAAATAAAAAGAAGGAAAAAATTGTTTTCTTATGCAATTCAGTGAGTAGAACAAAAGCACATCCAGAGTCTAAATCTGGAAACAGATGATTAGAAGTCAAAGTAGGAGAGAAGTTCTTAAGGAAACACAGGTGCTTTGCGGTGGTAGATAAAACTACCTCCACAATGCTAAATCAATATGATATCCAAGTAGCCATCATAAATTTTGCTAATGTGACATTGTCATTTGAGCCTTCCTATGAACATTTTCCAAGAGGATCCTATATGGGTGTAATATTTATCCAAAGTTAGCATCTTAAAATAGAAAACAATTTTTATTGCACACCATTCTGGAAATGCCTAGGAAAGACTGGCTTACCTAGAAAAAATATTTGTGATCTAAGATGTTCGCCTCTTGTCCTGAACTGTTGGATTTGGAAAGGCCCCAGAGTCTGCTGCTATCCTACCTCCTGTGCCTGCTCAGAGGGACTTCAGCTCCCTAATTTTTAATAATGTTGATCAAAAATGGCACCTCTGTCCCATAGGGGAATACAGTACAGAGGACACCTGGCAAAATGAAGAACAGTTATAGGAGATGATGGCATAAGGGCTACTAAACACCAGAGTGCAGGAATGATCAAAAAGAGTTACAGTAGTAGCCAGCTGCCATGCACTTCTCTAGAAGCATAGACAGGCTTTGCAGGGTGGCTCAGTATGTAAAGTACTTGTCACCAGCCCACACACTGAAAAAAACCTGTAGAAATCCTAGAACTTGGTTAATGGAGACAGACAGACAATGGTTCTCAATGACTAGATAGGCTTTTTGACAAATTCCCAGCCAATGAGAAATGAGATCGATCTCTCTCTTTCTCTCTTCCTCCTTGTCTCTTCCTTCCCACCTCAGGAGCTGTCCATGCTTTTTCTGATCTGTTCTTTTGTTGTTCTGAAATTTGCTGCTGGCTTGGCTAGCTGGTTGACCTTGTCAGCCTGAAAGGTCTGCCTGGCTCTGCCCTCTCAATGTTTTGATAAGCATTATGTACCACAGCACCTGGTGCTTTTATACAGATTTTGAGGGTTGAACTTAAGTCCTCAAGATATTTGAAATTACCTTAGTGACTGAGCCATATCCCCAGCTCTCAACCACTCCTATTTCAGTCATTTTGTTTTGTTCTAGATATCTTAATTGTGGAACCAAATTATCCCCACAGTGTTTAGTGAGTGTTTCAATCTTTATATATATATATTATAAAAAAAACTTTCTATTCTGACCACAGCATCTTTGGAAAATTCAAATATATTGAGTCTACTCCTTTCTCATAGCTGTTCCTTGTCCTTGGGTTCATCTAGACATCTTTACCTTTCAGATTCTTGCTTTCCAATGATATCTGTGTTCTCAGTATTCACATATCCAATTGGACCCTGTATCTGCATTCAGTCATTCTTCATTGGTGTCATTGACGGCATTCTATTCTGTTTCCCTTGGGACTTTGCATGTGTCTCTGCTTTTGTTTGAAGCTTCCTTTATCTGCCTGTCTCTCTTCTGTCCAATAACATGATTATGAAAATTCATTTGAATGAGAATCATTCTGCCTCCTTCCACAAAGGCTGTGTTGGGTGCCCTCCTCAAGCACTTGCTTAAAAATCAAATATACAAGTAGACAGAAGATGCTAACTTTATCCACTGTGAAGACATTTATTCCAGAACTCTCTACCACTGACTTAGCATGTCCAAGACCTCAGAGTTTATATGAGAGAAACACTCCACTTTTGCAGCATCTTTCCATATTAAAAATTTTAATGACCTCTATTAACATCAGAATATGTTTATTTTTAAACATGGTCAGGCCCCTTCTTAGGGAGCATGTGCTGTACCTGTGTTAGTGTTGCTAGCCTCTTAAAGTACGTTAAAGCACACCCAAGCCTACATGAAAATCATTAAGCTTGTCAATAGCTTTACTTCAAAGTGTGAAGCAAAATAAATTGGAGAAAAATAATTGTGAAAGTTTACAGACAATAATGAAAATGTATTACAGTCATCTCCTCTCTGTTATTTTTGATGAATGTTTATCCTCTTAATGTACATTAAAGATTCATGGGCAGAATACTGTAAAAAATACAGGGCATAGAAGATGAATCAGATGGTAATGTACTGTCAGTGTAAGCAGAAGATCCTGAGTTTGGGTTCCCAAAACTCACATAAAACCACTTATACTCTCATGAGCATGAGTCTTTAACCTTAGTGCTACTGTGGTAAGATAAGAGTTGAACACAGCAGACTCCCCAGAAGCTCACAGACTTACTATTCCAGCAAATGCATCACAGAACATGAGATCCTACCTCAAGCAATATGGAAGGTGAGGAACAATACATGAGCATATTCTTTGACCTCTGTATGTGTACTGCAGTGTATATGTGCATCTGCACACACAGACAATAACATATAAACATACAAAGACGTATAAATTTTTAAGAATGAAACAAAAAAATGTATATAAAAGATACTGCTTTATAAGAGAAAGAGAAAGCAAATAATGTGGCTTCTTCAGGCATGCATTGTGTGTGTGAGTGTGTGTGTGTGTGTGTGTGTGTGTGTGTGTGTGTGTGTGTGTGTATTGCCCTTTTCAGGAGGGACTTCTAAAACAATGACAGAGATCAAACTGGACATTTAAATAGACCATTGAATGAAAATAGAGCAATAAAACTCAAAGAAACAGCACACATAATTCCTCTGTGAAGGTCCTGACTTCCTTCTCTCCTATCAAAAACTAAGTAAGCCTGGATGTCCTGTAACATAGGCCAATGACATCTGTCAGGCTTTTCAATAAATTGGCAATGAAAGTCTAAATGCTTGCAAGTGAAAGATAAATTAGCACACAGCCAAAGGTATGCAGTGCTCCTTTCATTGCTGAGATATTTTTTTGATAAAGTAATAATCCTCCCATAATCTTTCCCCAGCTTTAAATAACAGCCCATCTCTGAGCTTGAGGTTTAATTTTGTTGGATGCCCTTGTCTTACAAATATATTTAGTGAAGTCTCGAATTTCATTTTATGCTGAACGATGAAGTTATTGTCCTGGCAGAGTGGAACAAAGGCAATAAATCTAGGGCAGAATGAAAGAAATAGAAAGAAACCATTGGATCTTTATTCCCCAGAGTTGCCAACTTCCACCTTGGGTCTGTATGTATACCACATCAAGTGTGTATTCCTACTGAGTGTCTATGTTGTAGAAGTACTGACTTACAGCCATACTGCACACTGGCTGGCAATGTTCCAAGTGCTTTAGATTCATGTGTGGATGGGAACTACATGCTGAAAAGAGCATCCCTAAATATCTGAAGCCCCACTTTGTTTTTCTTTCTTTTCCTATTTTCTCCTCTGTGAGGAGAGTCCTGAGCTATCCAACCACATTTTCTTTCACTGCTTTTCTATTTTCCCATATGAGTAATGAGCAAAGGATTCCCAAGGTTATGGGGTCACTAGAAGGTTCAAATTATAAAACCAGGGCTTGTGTTCTATGTTTGACAAACTGGTAATTCTGAAGAATGTATTATTTAGAAAATATATTAACCTGTCCGTCAGGTATCTCTTTGGTTTCTACATAGTTTATATCTTTATGGTGTTGCATTAACTTTTTCTAGGAAGATACAAACACATTATAATTCCAGGCAGACACCAACAAACCAAAATACAATCACACCAAAAATTCACCTTCAAAGACAATTGACTTTATTAGGTTTTCTTTACAGAACACAGATAAAAGATTGCTCTCAGAGCATGAATGATCCCTAAACAGTTGCATCATTACCAAGTCACCTCCCCCACTAAAATGTTGCATCACCACAAAGTCCCTATCCCTCTCTAAACAGTTACATTACCGCAAAGTCCCTATTCCCCACCAAATAGTTAAATCACCACAAAGTCATAATCCACTATAGATGGTGACCTTAAGCTTAAAACCAACATCATGGAGTCTTGCTTTTAATAAATCTTCCTATTCCCATATAGTCTAGCACCTAAGAAGATTGCTAACAGCTGAGGGAAGGCAGAGAAACAATAGCTAGACTCTTAAGTGAGGGTCCATTAACTCTCTAGTCCTTTGTTAGGAAGTGTCAGTAGAAACATTCCCATTATCATAGATTTAGTTGACACCAGGTTATCCTGCACTAGTAGTCATGGATACTAGGGAATTTCTAAGATGGAATCCTGTTACAACCAGAGTAAAAGGTGTCACATACTAAATACTGAATCTTGATCAGCAACATGATGGAAACACATTTTTGGGCATGCGTATGAAATATTTTCTAGATTAGCTTAATGATTTGGACAGACTCATCCTAAATGTGGCTAAATGTAAGCAGTATCACTCTATTTGCTCTCTATACAAAGAAGAAAGTGAACTGATTCCAAGCATCTACCTCTCTCTGTATTTGACTGAGAACACAAAGCCTTGGGCAACTTTCTTCTCCAGATATCATGAATCCCCAAGTTTGATAGACTTACTCTTTACCTGTGAGCTAAAATAAATGTATTCTTTCTTTAGTTAGTTTGATCATATATTCTGTCTCTACAATGAATTAACTAATGCAGCATCTAAGCAGACGTTATCTAGGTTCATGTTTGCATGAGTTAAAATCCAGGCATCATCTACCCTGTGGATTAAGGAATCTTCTGATGAGAATGCTGTCTCCAGACTCACTCAGGTTGCAAGTACAAACAGTTTCTTGGTATTAAAACCAGTTTCTGTGGTAGGCATAAAAATTGTTAAAAGACAGAGGTGATGGTCCACTCCAGGGAAGCAATGTCTTTGAGACACAGCAAGACACATATATATGCTTATTTATGTCATAGAAATCAGTGAAATCCATCTGGTACCCAGCTAGATTCATCATCCCTACTGACCAGCATACATGTTACTGGAAAAATACACTGGAAGTTACTGAAGGATAATGGTATTATTAAGTCTGTTCTCAAATAGACTCTGACAGCATGTACAGCTGCATAGGTTCAAAACAGACAAAATTCTGTAACTGACAAGTGGGCATCAAGTTCCAGCCTTAACCTAGAAGCTACATGAAATTGATCCAATCTGTAAAAGGGAAAAAAAATCAGGGTTTTTTTCAATTAATATCAACAATATTTTAAGTCTGATTCCATACTCAATATGATTCACCAACACAGGACTCTCTGTCTCTGTCTCTCTGCCTCTCTCTCAGTCTCTCTCTCTCCTTCTCTCTCTCCCCTCTGTGTGTGTGTGCTTGTGTGTATATGTGATTTTTAATTTTTTCCATTTTTTTGTTTTATTGGATTTTATCTTTTTTTAGTTTGTCTGATTTTATTTTTATTTTTTTTATTTCTTTATATAAAGAGAAAGAGAGATGGAGGAAGGGAGAGAAATAGAGAGAACATGAAGACATGAAATTGAATAAATAGAGTGGTTGGTAGGATCTGTGAGAAGTCAGAAAAAGGTGAAAAATAAAAAGTATATGAAAAATCAAATATATATATATATATATTAAAGAAAAAGATTAGAAGTCTTGCTTCTCTTCAGAGGCTTGTGTTCTTCAGGAGGTGTGAACATGAATCCTTCTCAGTATTCTTCTCCCTCTCTTCTTTGCTATTAAAGCTAGGTGCTCTTCTGTGGTCCATTTAAGCAGCTTAAAATATCAGTCTTATAGTTGCAAAACCTGAAATTGACCAACCTCACAATGTTAAAAGAAATCACCTATAGAAGAGTCACATTTTCCAAGATCTAATTTGTTATATTTTTTAAAAACCTTGTTAAGTCAGTACATACTATTTTTAGGCAAAAGAGTAGTTAACCTAGAATGTTATCAACGATAAGAGAATGATCAAGAATGTAGGGGTTCTGCACTGTTCTGACTCTTGATTTGAATTTTTGCATCTGTGAAAATGTGTGGACTATCTTAGTAAGGATGCAGGTTCTTTTTCTAATATAATTATACATTAAGCCTCAATGAGAATCTAAACAGCACAAAATAATGCAAAAGCAATTTCTGAATGACCTAGGTCGGGTTTTGACCCTCTTCAAAGTTCTACATCATAGTGAACCTACTGATATGAAATCCAGAGAGGCTATAAAGAACATTAGATGAGCTCTCTTGCTTCATGTTTGTCTAGCACAGACTTTACTGGGGACAGACATCTTTCATTTTATGTTGGATTATAGATGGGGAGCAGTTAGAGAAGATACTGAGTTAGATTCCTAGGATAGTAAGAGGTTATTAGAAGAGTTATTAATGCCCTGGTCAGACAAACAAGACGGCAGTACATATTAGAGATTCTGGCAGGGGCTTTGAAAGGAAATCAGAGCCCATGTGGGTTTTAGTCTGCTCATATTGCTTTCTGAGGGTGGAATGAGGCTCACAGCACAGGCTGCTGCATCCACGTCTGATTCCTAGAATGAGGCAGAGAAGTGAGGAAGAAATGCATGACTTTGATGTAAACTCAGTTACCAGGTGAGCTATCCTGCCACTGGGATTGTGATTTATCTAAACTCACCTTCCAGATCTGTTATCTTGGCTTTGACCTTGTCTGTTAGTGAGGGACACACAGACAATGTCCTTTGGTATCTATGAAAGAGGAAAAGCCACTATTGGACTCGGATAGTAAATCCTTACAGTTTACATATTCTACCTCCCACAAAGTATGTAGGTTGGATCTGAGTGACCATTGGGGTTTTTATTTCCTATTAATAAAGTTTTCTCAGTCAGTAAAATGGCAGTGAGAGTCTTTTTGACACCACTTCCTGAGGTTGATTTGGAATTTTAACCAACCGTCAGCAAAGTTTAGTGATAGTGTTTTTTGTTTATAGATTCCTTGAGCATTTTATATTTCTATAATGTATCAGTGCTTGATTTCCCCTGTAAATCCTTCTAGGCCTCTGTGTGCCATGCCCTCCTCCTGATTTTAAGTCTTTTTCTTTTTTAGCTCACTGAGTCCAGTCAGTGCTACTGCTATGTGTGTGGCTGTGAGGCTATGTACTGGAGCATGGAAAATCTTCCTCAGGCTACTTACCTGAAAAAAAAAGCCTTTGCCAAAGCCTTCAGTTGCCAATGTGCCTTAGCTCCTCTTCCTTTTTTACCTGATTTTTCACTCAATCATGTATAGGCCGCATGAAAGCAGCCACAACTGCTGTGAGTTAATGAAAAAAGCCTCCGGATCTTATCACCTTTTCTTCTCATTTTATAATGACAAGATATTTATGGAGTAACCAACTGAATTTTTACTGTATTGAGGCTCTTGCCACAGATTGAAATTTATTCCTGATATTGTTACTTGTCCAATGATACTTGACTGGGGACCATAGGCCCTAGAAGGCTAGTCACCACCATTACCTTGACAAATGGACGTTCTGTTTAACACCGTTCTGAATTCCTCATCTTTGTAAGCAGAGATTGATGCAGCTCATAAAAATCACTATTTTTCAGTGAATAGTAAGTAATAGGATGCCCATTGCTGGTCATAGTTCACAAAAATTTAGAGTGATCACTCTTAAATGAGCCTGAAGGCATGTTTTCTCTTCCAGCTGCCAGCTCCTAAACAACTACATAAACTACATGGAAATTTATTATTCATTATAGAAGATTGGCTGAGAGCTTGGGATTGTTACTAACTAGCTCTTACAACCTCAAATTAACCCATTTTTATCAATTTAGGTTTTTGTCTCATGGGTTTATTATGTTTACATTATAATGCCCATGCTACTTCCTAGGTGTCTGGCTGGCAACCTTCGCATCTCTGCTCCTTTTCTTCCTAGAGTCCTTTGTGTTGCCCAAATCCTGCCTAGCTACTGGCTGTTAAGATTTTTATTAAGCCAATCTGAGTGACATATCTTCACACTGTAGAAGAAGATTATTCCACAGCATGAGTTATTTTTATTATACCATTCACATGGCTCAAGGAACATAAAAACTTTAAGTTTTATTTTAATTTTAGTTGTGTGTATGCTTATGTGTCAATGTGTGGGTATGTGCATAGGATTAGAGGTATGCAGAGAGGCTAAAGGCTCAGATCAGTTGGAACTGTAGTTGCAAGCAATTGTGAGCTGCTAAACATAATGGTGGAAATTAAGCTTGGTTCTCTGAAACAATAGCTTGTGCTCTTAAACACAGAGCAATCTCTCTAACCACGCATAATTTTCTTTAAAAAAATAACACTAAAACAGTAAGCCATGACTGCTTTTAATGAGTTATCTACATGAAAGCAATATTCAGTCTACTTGGGAAATAGACTGTCTTCAAGTAAGAGCTAGAGAGTAGGACCTAGTAAGATATTTTTAAATGACTTCATCCTCTCATCTCAAGACTAACAAAGAGATAAGATATTTCAAAATACAAGATGAGAGCAAAAGGGAGCAGTGTAATGACACATTACAATTTGACCATCCTATACAGTACTTATCGCCTGTCACTATTCAGATTTTGAGCCAAGTGGTTGCATTGATTGCCTTTTAGTTAGGACTTTCTCAAGAATCACGAGAGATTCTTGGCTCTGTGTTATTTAGCTCAAATAGTCACTGTTGTCCATAATGTTTGTCTGAAAAAAATATATTTTGTGTTTAGGTTTCCAAATCTCTTCTTTGGATATGGATGTTCAGCACTTGAAAGTCTCCCATTATTGAAAAGAAAATGTCCCCAGAAGCTCATATATTTAAACATTTTATGCCCAGATGATAACTGTTTTGAAGTATTGAAGATTATTAGAAGGCACAAATCAGTGAAAAAAACAGGTGGTTGTGGGACAAGCTTTAGGATGAATACAGCCCTGATTTTAGTCCAGTTGCCATGTTTCCTGACCTATATAGATATGAACAACTGTATCATACTCCTGCTTCTATAATGCTTTCAGCCTCTATATATTACTCACCACAATGGATTGTATCTTGTAAACTATGAGCCAAATAAGTTTCTACCCTTTAGATGCTTCTTGCCCAGCCTCTGTATCATAGTTGTTTTATTCATGTTCTCACAGCTCTAAACGTGGCTCAGTGAATAATGCACTTGGTACATAAACACATTTTCCTTTTCTAACACCAGTATACATATAAAATCTTGAAGGTATGCTAACCCTTCCTGTAATATCAGCACTTGGGAGGTTGGGCCAGGATGCCCAGAGAAAGCTGATTAAACAAAACAGCTTCAGCAATAGACCTTGGTTCCTTGGTAAAGTGGAGAGTTATTAGAGAAAAAGGTAGATATCAACCTCTGGACTCCACATGCACATCCATCCATTCATGCTCACATGTTAAAGCATATACAAGCACGCATAAACATCCATGTGCATACCATGTATATTATTGTTTTCTTTCAAGGTGTACTTTTATTATGTACACACGGATATTTCTGAGTATGTATGTGTACCATATGTATGATGATGTTAGGAAAGGGAAGAATAGGGAGTTGGATCTTCTGGAACTGGAGCTACAGTTAGTTGTTAGGTATTGTGGAGGTGCTTCTGCCACTAGTGATTGTTACATGAACCATCAGAGATTGACAGCTCTAATATTTTTAGACAATAGCCATGCAGATTACCAGAGCCATCACTGCTTTTAGCCATTATTTGTGTGAATGTGTGTGTGTTTGTGTGTGTGTGTGTGTGTGTGTTTGTACTTGCCATTTTCTACTTTTTACTAAAAATGTCAGAAACAGTTGTTGCTTTTTCTGCTGCAGCATCTCTGAACAGGAAGTAACATATTTACTTATAGGGCCTAGTTCTTTTGAGTGAAAAACATTCAGATAGAACTCTGTGATGACATAGTATGCTGGAAAGTCTCATCCACCCTGAGCAGGGGAGGGTTTGTTAGGATCACAGGGCTGTGGCATTTAGTGAGTGTTATATGAGAAATCTGTATTTTTTTTTAAACCTATGAGTATTGGAACCTGAGAACATGCATAGCAACCTCCACTAATTAATGACAACGACCCTAGGAACAATTCTGGATTTGCTTTGGCCTTGTAGGAAGAGCTAGCACAGTATGACTACATGGGATGCTATCATCCAGCTAGCCCTAGACCAGGGCTGAGAAAATATGTGAGAGGGCTGAGGAAAACAGAGAACACTCAGTAAAGAGTTGTATTATAAGAGCTGTATCATCTATCAGGCACTGGGAAGATACCTTAGTCAGTAAAATGCTTGCCATGAAAACACTTACCTGAGTTCCATCCTTGAAAACAATGTGTGAAAAGCATGATGTAGTTGCACACACTTGTAATCCCAGTGCTGGGGATGTGGACACAAGCAGATTCATAGGATCTCATTGGCCAGCCTAGCCTAATTAGCAAAAGGAATGAAACCCTTTAACTATCAACTTGACATAGCTCAGATTCATTTGAGAAGAGAATCTTAATGACAAAGAAAAGTTGTCCTGTGTCTGTGGGGATTTGTCCTTTATGGCCAGCATCATTTTATGCCTGAGTTATGTAAGAGTGAAGGATGCTAGCTAAACATTAGCAAGGAAGAATTTATAGGTTTATTCTCTGTGCTCTTGGATGGTGTGTGTGACATTCTAAGTTCCTGCTTTGACCTTCTCACAGTGATGGTCCATTACTGCAACTGCAAACTGAAATAAATCCCCTCTTCTCAAGTATGTTTTGTTTAAGAGTATTTTATCACAACAACAGAAATGTAAGTATAAAAAGTCCTTAACACTGCACTTAAGAGTATTTTATCACAACAAAAGAAATGTAAGTACAAAAAGTCCTTAACGTTGAAAACATTTTGATGTAAAAGAAATATTATTGAGGTTCCAGGGAGTGATCCACTGTTCTGTACGTGGCTTTTCGGGACCAGAGTCAATCTGTAGAGCCTGATCCTAGACTCTCATTAGCAGACAGGACTAGAGTTTGGCTGTGAGGGGCTCCTCCAGCAACACCTAAAAGAGGGTAACTTGCAAGGTTGGTCCCGCCTCCAGGGCAAAATATGTCATCAGAGAAGAAATGAGGCTTTAAAATTCAGACCCTGTTCAGAGCCCAGTCAGAGATCAAGCAGACCCATTGCTCAGAGGAGAAGGAGACACACAGCCCTCTTGCCACAACTGACTAGGAAAGGCCTAATCATGAAACACTAAAGTCACAGAGAGTGCAAAACACATATAATAATATAAAGAACAACAAAGCAACTTCAGAAGAAACTGGTGGATCTACAACTACAAGCCTTGAACAGAGCAATGGAGAGGAAACAGAAGAAAACAGCACCAAATATACCTTAATGAAGATTATTGAAGCCTTCAAAGAAAATATAAAAAAATTCCCTTAAAGAAATAGAAGATAATATAAACAAAAAAATAGAAGAGATGAACAATTCTTGAAAGAAAATCAAGAAAAAGTAAACCAAAAAATTGAAAGAAACATTCCAGGAAATAAAAACTGAAATAGAAGCAATAAAAAAGCACAAAATGAGGCAAAGATGGAAATAGAAAATCTGAGAAAAGAGCTAGAACTACAGATACAAGCATAACCAACAGAATTCAAGAGATGGAAGTGAGAATCTCTGAAGAGGAAGTCTCAGTAGCTCAAATAGATATATCAGTCAAAGAAAATACTAAAACCAAAAAAGTCATAACACAAAATGTTCAGGAAATCTGGGACACCATGAAAAGATCTAACCTGAGAATAATAGGAATAGAAGAAGGAGAAGAATACCAACTCAAAGGCACAGATAATGTATTCAATAAAATCAAAGAAGAAAACTTTCCTAACTTAAATAAGGAAATGCCTATATAGATACAAGAAGCTTACAGAATACCATATAAATATGCCCCCTAAAAAAGTATACTCACCACATAATAATCAAGCCCCAAAACATACAGAACAAAAAGAAACAAATTAAAAGCTTCAAAAGAAAATGGCCAACTTACTTGTAAAGGCAGACCCATCAGAATAACTCCTGATTATTCAATGGAAGTGACGAAAGCTAGAAGGGCTTGGTCAGAAGTTATACAGATGCTAAAAGAGCATGACTTCCAACTTAGAATACTATCCCCAGCAAAATTATCAATCACCATAGATGGAGGAAACAAGATATTTCACGACAAAGACAGACTGAAGCATTTCCTATCTAAAAAATCCGGCCCCCCAGAAAGCATTAGAGAGAAAAATCCAACCTAAGGATCCCAGATACACCCATGAAACCACAAACAATCAATAATTCCACAGAACAATAGCCCAGAGAAAGGAAGTACATACAAGCTACCATGAAAAATAGCAGGAAATATCAATCAGTGGTACTAATATCCATTAATATCAATGGAGTCAACTCACCTATAAAAAGACACACACTAACAAGATGGATACAAAAACAGAAGATATCCTTTTGCTGCATACAAGCAACACACCTTAACCACAAAGGCAGACACAGGCTCAGAGTAAATGGTTGGGAAAAGATTTTCCAATCAAATGGTCCTAAGAAACAAACTGAGGTTGCCAATCTAATATCTAACAGAATAGACTTTAAGCTAAAAGCAATTAAAAGGGACCAAGATGGCCATTACTTGTTCATCACAGAAAAAACTGGTCAAGAGGAGATTTCAATCCTGAATATTTATGCCGCTAATATAAGAGCACCTACCTATGTAAAAGAAACACTGCTAAAGCTCTAATCCCACATCAATTCTCACACCCCAAAACTTAGAGACTTCAATACCTCACTTTGACCTCTGGAAAGGGCAACCAGACAAAGACTCAACAGAGAAATAAGGAGTCTAACAGAGGTTAAGATGCAAATGGTTTTTAATAGATATTTACAGAAGCTTCTACCTAAATGCAAAGGGACATACATATTTCTCAGCAGCACATGGAACTTTCCCTAAAACTGACCACATAATTGGTCATAAAGCAAATATCAACAGATACAAAAAATGGAAATAATCTCTTATATCACATTGTACAACCAGGGCCTAAGGTTAGAAGTTAACAACATCAAAAATCACAGAAAGCCTACCAACTCATGGAAACTAAAAATCACTAAGCTGAACCACCTATGGGTCAAGGAAGAAATTAAGAAAGAAATAAAAGTCTCCCTAAAATTTAATGAAAATGAATCCACAACATACCCAAACTTATGGGACACAATGAACGCAGTCTTAAGAGGAAAATTCATAGCACGAGAAGCCTATATGAAAAGCCTAGAGAAATCCCACACAAGAGAACTAACAGCACAGCTGAAAGCCTTAGAACAATTAGAAGAAAACTCACCTAGAAGGAGTAGATGGCAGGTTTTAAACTCAGAGCTGAAATCAATACAATTGAAATAAAAAAAATAATACATAGAATCAACTAATCAAAGAGTTGGAGATTTGAGAAAGTCAATATGATAGATAAGCCCTTATTCAAACAATTCAAAAAGCAGAGAGAGAGTATCCAAATCAACAAAATCAGAAACGAAAAGGGGGACACAACAACAGTCCCCCAGGAAATCCAGAGAATTATCAGGTCATACTTTGAAAATCTATATTCCACAAAAAATTGAAAACCAAGAAGAAATTGACAACTTTTTGAACAAATACCATTTACCAAAATTAATTGAAGACCAGATTAATGGCCTAAACAGACCTATAACCCTTAAGGAAATTGAAGCTGTCATTAAAAGTTTCTTCCCCCAAAAAAGCCAAGTTCCAGAGGGTTTCAGTGCAGAATTCTACCAGACATTCAAAGAAGAGTTACTACCATTACTCCTCAAACTATTTCACACAGTAGAAACTGAAGGAATATTGCCAAATTCCTTCTATGAGGCCACAATTACCCTAATACCCAAGCCACTCAAAGACACAACAAAGAAGAATTACAAACCAATATCCCTCATGAATATTGATGCTAAAATTCTCTACAAAATTTTGGCAAACCATATGCAGTAACACATAAAAAATATCATCCACAATGACCAAGCATGCTTCATCCCAGAAATGCAGGGATACTTCAACATAAAAAAAAAAAAACCTGAATGTCACCCATCATATAAACAAACTAAAGGAACAAAACACATGATCATATTCTTAAATACTGAAAATACCTTTGACAAAATCCAACACTTCTTTATGATAAAAGCTCTGGAGTGATCAGGAATACAGGAAAATATCTCAATATAATAATGACAATTGGCAAGAAGCTGACAGCCAACATCAAACTTAATGGAGAAAAACTCAAAGCAATCCCACTAAAATCAGGAACTAGACAAGGATGTCCTCTCTCCCCTTATCTATTCAATATAGTTCTCAATGTTTTAGCTAAAGTAATAAAAGAACCCTAGGTGATTAAGGGGATACAAATTGAAAATGAGGAAAAGAAACTATCTCTATTTACAGATGATATGATTGTATAGGTAAGTGACCTACAAAATTCTACCAGGGAACTTCTACAGATGATAAAGACCTTTAGCAATGTAGCAGGATGCAAGATTAACTCAAAGAAATCAGTAGCTCTTCTATACACTAAAGACAAAGGGGCTGAAAAAGAAATATGAGAAACATCACCCTTTGTAATAGCTGCAAACAGTATTGAATACTTTGGGATAAGTAAAAACAAAGAAGTAACAGATCTATTTGACAAAAATTTTAAATCACTGAAAAAAGAAATTGAAGAGGATATGAGAAAACGGAAAGCTTTCCCATGTTCCTGGGTAGGTAGGATCAACATAGTGAAAATGGCATTTCTTCCAAAAGCAATCTACAGATTCAATGAATTGCTCATCAACATTTTAACACAATATCTTATGGGCCTTGAAAGAACAATACTCAACTTCATTTGGAATAACAGGAAAGCCAGGATTTTGAAAATAATTTTACTCAACAGGAGAACCTCAGCAGTCACTACCATCTCCCATTTCAAGTTATACTATAGAGAAACAGTAATAAAAACAGCCTGGTACTGGCATAAAACCAGACACGTGGATTAATGGAAGCAAATTGTGGATATGAGCACCCAGAACCTATGAACATCTGATCTTCGACAAATAGGCTCAAAATATTAAATGGAAAAAAGATAGTATCTTTAACAAATGGTGTTGGCATAGCTGGATGGTAGTGTATAGAAAAAGGTAAATAGATCCAAGCATGTCACCCTGCACTAAACTCAAATCCTTGTGTATCAAAGACCTGTACATAAACCTAGCCATTCTGAACTTGATATAAAAGAATTACACAGGAGACCACTTCCTAAGTATAACACCAGTGAAACAGACACTAAGAACTACAGTCAATAAGTGGGAGCTCCTGAAACTGAGAAGCTTTGTAAAGCCAAGGACACTGTCAATAGCAGAAAATGACAGCCTACAGAATGGGAAAAGATTTTCATCAACCCTACAAGTGATAGAGGATGGATTTCTAAAATATATAAAGAACTCAAGAAACAGAGCCCCAAACCTTGAATAACCTAATCAAAAAATGGGGTTCAGAACTAAAAAAGGGAATTCCCGTTAGAAGAATTACGAATGGTTAAAAGGCACTTGAAAAAGTGCTCAACGTCTTTAGCCATCAGAGAAATACAAATCAAAACAACTTTGAGATACCACCTGACCCCTGTCAGATTTGCTAAGATAAAAGACACTGATGACAGCCTATGCTGGAGAGGTTGAGGAACAATGGGAATACTCCTCCATTGTTGGTGAGAGTGTAAGCTTGTTCAGCCACTCTAGAATGCATTATGGCAGTTTCTCAGAAAACTGGAAATCAATCTCTCCAAGGATCCAGCAATACCTCTTCTTGTGTTTACTCTCAAGATGCACATTCGCATTCTAAAGGCATTAGCTCAAATATGTTTATAGCAGCATTATTTGTAATAGCAAGAATCCGGAAACAACCTAGATGTCCCTCAACTGAAGAATGGATTAACAAACTATGGTACATCTACACAATGGAGTACTACTCAGCAGTAAGAAAAAATGATATCCTAAAATTTGCAGGCAAATGGATGGATTTGGAGAATATCCTCCTGAGTGAGGTATCTCAAATCCAGAAAAATAATCAAGGGATGTACTCACTCATTAGTGGACTCTAAACAAAAAACCAAAAAGCAAAGCATGTCCAAGCTGCAAACCACAACCACTTAACAGCTTCGTATCTGAAACATCTTAGACTGATACCTTGGATCCCACTCTCTCTAGAGGAACACTTGACTCAGTCTTGATGTTGGGGGGAGGAAACAGGATCTGCCAGGAGTGAGTGATGAACTGAGCAATATTGGACTTTGGGACCTTCTGCCCTTGCTGGGGAGGAGATGGGGAGATGTCGAGAGGAGAGAGTAACTGGAGGGGCTGTGAGGGGGAAGGGACCTTGAATAAGGATATACACAGATAGAAAATATAAATTTATTCATAATAAAAAGAAAGAAAAAGAGGTGAAAGATATGCACAGGACATTTATCTCTTACATTTTTGAAATGTGAAGACTGGGTCTGGCAGTGTGAAGCAGCATTGGATTGGTCCACAGCCTTCCAAGGGCCCTGTGACTGAATTTGCCTTATTCTGTGTAAGTGAGTTGCGTCCCCATAGATTCTTTTAATAAATAGCCCCATTCTCAGTCAAAATAAAAGAAAGAAAATCGTTCCCATTAAAAAAAAAAAAAAGAAATATTGTCTCTAGTATTGGCAACATTTATAGCAAATGTTGATTGTGCTGGAATTCTAGCTCTTCACAGCAGCTGAGAAACTTATCCTCAACTCTGTTTCGGGCCTCTTTTCCTTTCTGTGACAATGGCTTCCTGTCTTCTTGTCCTTTCTCAAATATGACAAGTTTGACTTGTAAGCTCCCTTCTTCCTACATTACCCATGTGAACTGAGAACGTTGGCAGTTGTATTTTTCATGACAAACTCCTCAGCAGACCGAATTAGCTCTCCTGTACCTTAATCTCATGAAAGAAGAAAGGTGTCTATGGAGAGAGAATGAGAAAGTCAGACATTCTGATTTGTAAATAAAATATTACTCTTTCATCAGTTATGTTACCCTTCACCCATTATTACAATTACCAACTAAATACAATACATCTGACAATGAAACATCAATGCCAAATTTAAGCCTCCATAGAGCCATTCCGAAGGCAGCTGAGTTTTCCATTCTCTGCTGCATAATTTCCTTTCACTTCTCTTGCTATCTGTTATGTTTGATCAAGGCTCTCTGAAAGCAAAATCCCAATAACTTGTTACCTATAGTTGCCACTAGTCTCATTACCTCTAATTGACTATGATCTATGAGAAATGTTTAAGCAAAGAGCATCCAAGTCACTTCCAAATTTCTATTCCCAGCAATGGCTGGGATGTCATTCCAACTGTTAGGAGGAATATCAACATTTCACACCCATCACCACCACTGCTATAACTTTGCAAGAGTAATTTTCTCTCTCTGAGAATACAGCCATAAAGTTTGATAGCAATGTCTATGTCTCAGTTAGAATCTGAGCGTGCCTCTCAGGCTCACAGTTTCAATGATTGGTCTCAGCTTATGGCACTATTTAAAGGCTGTGGGTCCTTTAGGAATGGGAGACTGACTGATGGAGAGGTCATCTTTATATTCTGTGGAAGATCCAGCCTCTATATGAGCTTCCTGCAGTGAAGGAGCCTCTGCCATGGGCAGTGCAGGTGTGTATTAAATGGGCTGCCTGGCTTTCCTGCCATGGTACCCTAGTGTCTCTGAAGTCAGGAGACTTTACTTCCTTCAGTGTCTTTTGTCAGATATTTTGGGAACATGAGACAAAGGTAACTAATAAAGGGCTGGGAGGCAACTCAGTCAGTAAAGTCTTTACCACAGAAACATGAAAATCTGAGTTGGATCTCTGGCATTTATCCATATATAGCTGAGTATAATGTTTGTCTCTAACCCCAGTGCTAGGACCTACAGGCAGGCAGATTTTTAGAGCTAGCTAGCCCACCCTTCTAACTGTGTCTATGCACTTCAAGTGCAGTGAGGGCCCCTGTCTCAAGAGATAAGGTCAAGGAAGAACAAACAAGAAAGATAGACCTGTATTCTCCATATGCACATATATATGCCCCACACTGACACTACATCTCCATAAGGACACATATATATGCAAACGTACACATACACAATAACAACACAATTTCTGAAGATTATCAAAATCCATGATAGTAAGTGAAATTAATTAGCCAAGAACCACAAGATCTTGCTTATGTGTAAAACGTAAAATTCTAGTCTCATGAAAATTGAATGTAGAGTATTGTTGTTGGATAGTGAGTGAGCAAGTGGCATGGAACAGTGGGAAGGACTATAAACCAATAAATTCAGTGAATACTAAGGTAAGACTAAGATATTTAGGTGTGTATCACTCATTACAGTGACTACAAATCACAATACAATGTGCCTTTCAAGAAAATCTATCAAAAGTTTTTGTCTTAGAAGAATGATGAATGAAGTGCATGCTTTCCCTAAGTTAAATAATAAGTCACACAGTGTTTATGAGTATGTGAAATAACACACAGCACATGATACCAAAATACCTGACAAAAGGAACTGAAGGGGCAAAGTCTCCTCACTTCAGGGACACTAGTGAACCATGGCAGGAGAGCCAGGCATCTCACCCAGGATACTGAAATATTATGTCACAATTTATATGGATGCTGAAATATCACATGACACTCCATTTGTTATGTCTGATTTCTTTCTCTTCTCTGGGACAACCAGAGACCAATCTGAGGGATGGGGGTATAGCTCTATTGGTGGAGGGCTTTCCTTGATTGATCCCCATGGAACTAGCCATGGTGGCACAGTCATACAGGCCTGACCCTTGTGGGGAAGGAAGAGGCTAGAGGCCCAGAAGGTCGTGATGGTTCTCAGCTGCACAGTGAGTTTGAAGCCAGTTTGATCTATAGGAGATAATTTCTCAAAACACAAAAAGGCACACCAAAGAAAACAGGCTTAAATTGAAAAGAAAAGCAGAAAGTCCTCCCTGAACTGTGCTTTTGTAGTTGAACGTGCCTGAGAAATGGCTTTATATTATTGCAGTGTGCCCATTTGCTTAGGAATTGTCTAAGAAAGACTTGCCATGAGCCTTGTTCATTGGCAGAGACTTACCAGGTAACAAGGTCACTAAGTACTTATTACATGTTCAGGTTTGTAATTTTGTGTGGTAAATGCTGTCAGGATCATCCCAAACTATCATGAAGACAATTGAGGCAAAGCAGGTTTAAATAAACTTTCTCTCAATAAAGAAGTAGATAATGCTAGAGCTGGGGCTCATTTGGTAAATACAGAGTGCTTTTTCTACATAGATCTTTGGGTTTCATTGCATTTACCATAGATAATAGGCAGAATGGTGCATGCCCCCCAAAAGTTGACATGGAGAGAGAGAAAGATCAGAAGTTCAAGGTCACCTTTGGCTATATATTGAATGTGAGACAATAATGGACTACATCAGAGTTTGTGGGCATGGGGTACACAACAGAGCCTGCATAGGCACTGCAAAATATAATCCAAGGCTGACTAGCTCAGAGGAGAGCCTGGCCTCTAATACCAGTGATATCAATGAGCCCCTCCAACAGACAAATAAATATATACACATTCACAAGTTTCCCTTAAAAGTAAAATTGTAGGCAATTAGCTCTGTTGGTTCATCTCACCAGTTGTAATTTCTCTGAAGAGTAAATTTACTGAGCAAAAATCCCCAGGGAGAAGATGCTAAGTAAGGCACAGGCTTCCTAGCCAGCTGTTTCATACACAGAGAGGTAGTTCTTGGTGAGATATCCAGGCTATAATGGAGGGTGCTGCAGCATAAACCTGTGCAAGCTGTCAGAAGATATTTCTTGTTCATTGGCAATAGAAGCAGGGGCTGGAAACAACTTGATCTGTAAGTAACAGACAGCAGATGTTCTATATCCTGCTGTGAGACCCCAGGGAGAAACCATGACTGGGTGGGGGATGGGGCCATTTCCATGTCTTACACAACACCTTCCTCTACTGCAGGTGCAGAGATCAGAGGATAGTTTCAGATGTGGGCTTTCACCTTCCACCTTGTTTGAAACAGGGTCTCTAGTTTTGTACCTCAGGTACTGAGCAGGCTGGCCCGAAGTCTCAGAGAGTTGCATGCTGCTGCTTCCCCTCTTGTTATAGGAGTTCTGGGGTTACAGATGGGTGGACTTGGTGGATCCTGGGGATCTGAACACTAGTCTTTAAGCTGGCAAGACAAATGTTATATCCACTGAGTCATCACCCTAGCCCTATGTGTAGCTTTAGGATGTCTCATAAATAGCAAACACTCAATGAAGAAAAATTTAAAATAAGCAAATATGTACATAAATAACAAATAATCAAATACTCTCAATCATATCATTAAAAAGATGGGCTAAGATATTTTTCTTTAAGATCTAATGCTTTAGCTACATGAGGATCCAAACATAATTTCCTAAAAACAACGTTTTTTTAAAATCAATTGTGGTGATATGTATTTGTAATCCCAGCAATAGGGAAGAGAGACAGATAGATCCATAAAGTTGAGGGCTCATTTACAAACTCTTTACATTGCATTGCATAGACAGACAGATATACAGACACAGACAGACAGACAGACAGACACACACACATATATAACTTTACCTTCATACATTAATATGCACATATGCATCAATATATATAAATAAATAAAACTCAAGAAAACTATCCAATAAACACCTATAATGGATGACATAGAGCTGTTGTCTCACCTTACTTTTTATCATAGTCTAACAGATATCTCTGCATCAGACATTAATACCCTCACTTTGTAGCTAAAATGCAGAGGTTGCTGATGACATTTTGGAATTTACATAGTCAATGACATCCTATCTTTTTCTTTTCTGACTGAGTTCATGGGTCTCTTCTTGATGCACATCATACATATTACCATCAAGAACAGGGCTTCAATATATCAGCCAACATACACATTCTCCCACTAGATTGTGGTGGAAATAGAAAAGATTAAACCAAGGAGTTAAAAATGATATTTTTATCGTCTGGTAGGTAACTATACTTTTGTTTTATGATTGACAGTAAGCCAGGGGCAGGTTTAAGGACAGTGAAATTACAACAAAAATCTATAATCCTGGAGAAAATAACTTTTTTCCAGAAAAAAATGACCATTTTGGTTATTTTTCTCATGCCTATAACAAAATACCTAACGAAATTAACTGAAGGAATGAACAGTTTGCTTTGATTCATAGTTTTAGGATACAAACTATCAAGGTGGAACCACATGGATGTAGGAGCATGAGGTAGCTGCTCTCCTGGCATCTGCACTGAGGAAGCAAAGGGAGATGAGTACTGATGTTCAACTCACTTTCTCCTTGTCCAGGATCCCATCCTATGGAATAATGCTACCACATTTAGAGTGGTTCTTCTCACATCAATTTACCCAATCTAGAAACAGCATTGTAGACATTCCCAAAAATGTGTTTCTTATATAATGATAGATCCTGTCATTTGACAATATACAACACTGGAATGACTATTACAAAGTTAATGTCCAAAAACAAATATAAGGAAGTTATTCCTTTTCCAGCCCTCATGAAAAGTTCTGAAGGAAATGAATATTAACAAGTTCCTTTACAAAACTCACAAAAAAGTGGGCTGGAGAGTTGGCTCTGAGGTTAAGAGTAAAACTCACAAAAAATGATATTTTATGATTGGTATCATTTGAAAACTATTATGCCAGGGTATATATTGAAATTACAATACCATTTGGAAATGAAATTAGCCTATAAATAAATTCTTCCACCATGCACGTTTTATATTGTATTTCTCTGCATATAAGTCAGTGTTTCTCAAGCTATAGGTCAAAACCACTTTGGAGATCACATTTCAGATATTGTTCATATAAAATATTTATATCATCAGTCTTCCCAAACCACAGCTGGCATAATAGCTGTGCAGGAGCAGCCAAGTCCTTGGACATACAGCTGAAAGATCAGAGGCTGAAGAGTGACTTCTGATCCCTGACCCAAGCCCTGTGACAGGGTACAGCTTTGGCTATGACCTCACAAGAGTAGCAGACCCTTTCAACAGACAGCTTATTAAGAGCCTCCAGATGAACAATCCACTAGGAGACGACCAAGAATTAAAGAAGAGTGAATTGAGGAAACAATGGGCAGAGGCAATGCAAGAGTACATACAATAATACAAAGGTCAACAAGACACCACCAGAAGAAGCAAGTGGTTCTTTATCTTCAAGACCTAAACATAACAATGAAGAGGGCATGGAAGGAAACAATCTTAAAAACAACTTTATGAAACTAATAGAAGCCTTAAAAGAGGATATAAAAAACTCCCTTAAAGAAATAGAAGAAAATATAAACAGAAAATTAGAAGAGATAAACAATAGCCTGAAAAAAA
>PVIH01017404.1:27752-42163 GCA_004025045.1 Sigmodon hispidus | reverse complement strand
TACATTTACAATGATAAAGATGCTTTCAAAAGGTTAGAAGAAACTAATAAAAATTTGAAATATTGAAAATTCCAACTTATTTTATCAGGTAAGAATGAATGAACAAGAAATTTTTACCTTAAATTTAGAAAATTTAAAGTACTTATTTTGATAAAACTAATTAAAATTTTAAGTTAAATTTTCTTAAATAACAAAAATTTTAATGGAGTTAGTATCTGAATGAATCTAACATTATTCTAAAATACAGTACATTTTGCTCATGAATGCATCTACGATTATCTAAAATATAAATAAAATATATTTATGTTTTACTAAAAAAGTACATCTACATTTATTTATCTTTAGTCTATTATCCATTGATACATTTCTATGTCCTATGTTACACACACAATAAACATTTGAAAATATAAATGTAGTCTTAAAAGTCAGGAGCACTTGTAAAAATGCAGTATCTATTAACATTCTGTAAAAGTTCATATCTGCAGAATAAATTGCAACTTTCTGAGCTGGCTGAAAGATGACCAAAGCCACATTTAATTGGGGGCTCAGTTATTTCACTTTCCTTTTTCAAATATTGTTATTTTCTCACAAACTTTCATTTTCCTCAAATAGTACTTATTTCATTTGCTACTTTCACTTCTCAAATAACTTTTAATATAAACATTACTTTTGTTACATTTTAAAAGAATACTGATCTTCACTTTTTTCAAATACTTAAAATACTTCTAACACTATTAATACATAAATGTTAAGATTTTACGCATCTTTATTTTTATAAGTTACTTATACATCTCAGTGTAGTTTTTTAAAAACTTTTTACTTATCTTTTTTATTTAAAAACAGATCTTTTTTTTTTCATTGTATCCACTTGCTCACCTACCCTTTCCTGTTCCCAATCCCTCTCAGTCTGCCTTCAGCCTTACCCCACACCATCCCCCAATCTCCTCCTCCAAAAAGACAGGAAGTCCCAAGATAGGTCAGCTCAGCATGGTGCATCCACTTCAGGCAGATCCGATTTTCTCCTCCCAATATCAAAACTGGGTTAGGCAGTTCTCTGCAGGGAATGGGCTCCAAGGTGCAAGCCCATTTACAGGGAACACAGTCTGATCCTACCCCTAGAGGCTCTACATACTGCTCATGCTAATCAACAGTTGCCTACCCTTGGAGGGCCTAGCTTTTTGTCCTATGGTTCTTCAGGGACTGTTCTTGATTGTGCTTGTGGCTCTTCAGAGCTCCAGGCAGCCATCTCTGTGGGACTCCTCCTCATACTTCCAATCTCCTTGTTCATACAGACTCTTCTCCTCAAATCTCCAGCTGTAAAAGAAGCTCAGCTCAGTGGTCATCCATGGATCTCTGGCTCCACTTCGATTCATTGGTTGGGTATAGGTTCTGTGATGATACTTAGAGTGGTTATTCATTGACATCCTGTTTAGGCAACCCCTCCATTATTGGTTGGAGACCTATCCAGGAACATCCTGTGGGTTCCTGAGGTTTTCTCTATCACCCAGTCTCTTTCCAACCCCACATTGGCTTCCTCTATCAAGATATCCATCTCTCTTTTTTCTCCTCTTTGTTACTCCTCTCACTCAACCATTTTCTTCTTTCATGATTTGTTCCCACCACTTCTTGGTCGCTTCTTGTTATGGTCCCAATTTGCTAATGAGTTCTTTTCTATTTTCTCTTGCTAGAAGAATCCCTGGATGTCTCACTTAAGTTCCTTCTAATCCCAAACTGCTCAGGGGTTATGTTTTACAGCTTGGGTGCTCATTGCTTTTTGCCTAAAATCCACTTCTAGCTAATCTTCACTTTTAAATCAATTTTAAATTTGTGAAAAAAAGAGAGAAAATTATCAAAAGTACAAAGTTACCTATAAACCTGGAAACAATTTTAATCATTAATGTCTCCCATTAGAATATATTTGTAACTATTGAGCAACGTCCATATCTACATATTATTAATTTAAGAACACAGTTTTCCTTGGGCCTTGGGCCTTCGAGTTATTCTTCTTATGCTATATTGGATGGACTTGACCAACATTTAAAGTTATATATTAACCATTAAACTATCTTACAGAATATTTCATTATAAATCTCCTTTGTTTCACTCTACATGTGTCCCTATGGCATTTTACTAAATCCTCAGAAAATATTGGTCTTTTCATGTGGCCACAGGATTCCAGAATGTGATAAGTTGGAATTTTACAGTATACAGAATTTTGAGGTTGTCATTTTTTTACCTATTATAATGTATTTAAATTCCTTACAAATAATATCATGGTTTGATACTCTTAGACCTAATGTGCTGACTCTCTGCAACATTAATCCTATGTCAAAACGTAAATCATCAATAGAATGAGACCTTCTGGAAGTTATTGGGTTTTTAAGAGGTTATGAGCATGGGAATTTACATGTGTAGTTAGTCCTCTTATGAGAAGAAGGGAGCAGAACTTCTTCACTCTTCGTCTGTACACAGTCAAGAGCTGTTTTCTTCAACCAGATGATGACCCTCTGGCAGCCAAGCTTCTCAAGATAACACTTATTTTTATTGTTATATAATATCTCATCTTATAGATACTCTATAATTGTTTATTTCTTCACCCATAAAAATATATCATAGCTTATACACTGTGGATATCCTGAATAAAACTTCAGTTGAAAGTAGGTTTTTTTGGAAACATGGCCAGATAATAAAAGTGAATTTAGTATTCTTCAAAATGGCCAAAAAGCTTCTTAAATTAGATGCTCCATTTTGCTCTCCCACAAGCCACAGAAAAGATCCCAGTTGTCCCTCTGAGTGAGAGCTCCCTTGCTGGTGCACAGAATGTGAACGTCCGCATGACAGAGAGGAGAATGTTTTACATAAACCAATGGTTGGAAAGTTGACAGAAAGATGTTTCTGTGACTGACTGGTGGTCAGTACTGTGATTAGTCAACACAGAAAGCTATGCCCCCCTGAAACCTGTTTTTATCAGATTAGTGAAGATACCTGGCATGAATCAGCCAACAATTGGAGTGGCGTCAGTGGTAGGAGCAAATTTCAGCACAGCTTGATGGCTAGTGTTGCAGAATGGTCCTAAGATGCTCTATAGACACCTGAACAAAAAGAGAAAAGGTGGAAGGAAAATTAATTTACTAAAAGCTGAACAAAAAAGACTCCTATAGTCCCCTATCTCACTTGGATTTGCTTTCAGTGTTCAGGGTTTAGTCTTATAACAAGAGTTCATTCATAGCTGGAGGACTTACATGATCAGCAGTTGTATGGTGAATCTTATTCACCATCTTTTCATGAGCTCATTTGTAAGCTCTATATCCTTTTATAAAAATTTATTATGTTTGTTTATTTTTAACTAATGATTATTTTCTTGTTTTGAGTTTTACACATTTCTACATTTTATATAGTTATTTACTTTGATTTGTATTATTTTGATAGAGAAAAAGTAGACAGAGATAGAAAGATAGATGATTGATTGACTGATAGATAACAAATAATAGATGATCGATAGATGATAGACAAATAATATATAGATTATTTTTCTGTTATAATGTTGTCTAACATTTTTTATTCTCCTTTTTAATCATAGGTGTTCTGCAGACCTATAACAGAGAGACAAATTGAATTTTAGTAAAGTTGAGGTTAGCATTTATTTTTTTACTCACAAATCATGTTTTTATATTATTAAAAACATAAAAATTGTTACAAGCATTAACTTATATTCTGTGGGTTTATATTCAACATTTTACAAGAAGATCTTTGATCCATTTTCAATTTTTTTATTTTGAAAGTTTTTCTATATATAAATTCACTTTATTTTTTTTAAGTTGTGGCCCTTAGGATCTTTTAACCTGCTTTTCTGCAGTGGTCCCTGAAACTTGGGCATAAGGTTATGGTATAGATTTGACATTTAGAGCTGAGCACACCACAGCTCCTTATTCTCATCACATTGACCTGTGATTAAATGTCATGTACTACTAAAAGAAACTTCTCTAATGAGGGTTGAAAGATATCCTAATTTATTTGTTTAAAAATAAGAACTTAGAATATAATTTATTACTGTGTCATTTAGCAGAATAATAATGTTATATTATCCTCTATGACTTAAAACAGTTCTTGGTCTGTTAAATGATCCTAGGAATGAGTTTCATCTTGCAAACCATGATGTGGAATGTTTTTCTATATGCTGTAAATATGTCTTATTACCATTGTTTAGTAAAGAAGTTGCTTTGACTTATAGTAGCTGAAATGTTCAGGATGAAAAAAAACTCCATCTTAATCCATATAAAACTTGAGAGAAAAAAAGAGGTTTAAAGACGGAGACAAGAACAGCTTCCTAGTTCATGTCTCTTATGCTGGCTGTGATACAGAGATGAGTTCTTAGGCCACATTGTGCATACTTAAGCTGAGCTGTAGAGTTCTGCCATCTCACAAGAAGCCATGGTACAAGCCCACACAGCATGTTGGGTTTAAGGCTTTTGTGCAAACAGATAAAAAGGCTAAAACATACACAATAAATGAGATTCAGGTGAAAAAAAATCTCTATGTGGCTCACAATATGTTTGAAAAAATGAGCATTGGCTTGAGAGAGAAACGAGGATGAATAGACAGTCATAAAATTGATGAATAGTTTAAAAACAATAAAGTTCTTAAAAGGAAGCAAGGTAATATTTTTAAAAGCACTTTAAAGATGGAAAACACACCGAGAGTATGCATACTCTTTATTATTGGATTGTCTTTGTGATATTTAACTGCTATGAGACATTTGATTATAAAGGTGCTAAACTAAATCAACCTATATGTTATAGAATTATCTTGATATGTTACTTTGGAAAAGAAGTTCTGAGTTTGTTTACACATGAAATGAGAGACTATGGATTCATTCTGGACTAAGAAATATCAGATTTGATCAAATCCTAACTATAGATGTGAGAAAATAAGCCTAAAATGAATAAAAGACAGGTAATATAAATTTTATGTGCCCCAACATAAAACAAAAAAAAATATTTTTGACTGGCTTTTGTATAATACCCAGTTTATATTTGTATTGATGCAGACATGTATGTTACCAGTAAAAGTATATATGTTTTCAGAACAAGGGGATCAGACATACATAAAAACATGACCAGATGATTCAATATTTTAATATATAGTTCTGCATCCAAAACAGGTTCAAAGCTACTGACTGAAATAGACCAGGCACACAAAATACCCTGTCAAGACTTGGCTATAATTCTAAAGTTCCTCAGTAATCTCATAGGACACCTCCAATCTGCAAGATGTAGTATCAAAAACAATGCCCAAATTCCAAAAATATTTTTATGAATGTTTGTCCTCATTTGAAAAGAATCGTTAATAAATAGTTAGTGGTCATAGTCAAAATTTTCTAGAGAAAAATAGGGAATATCATATAGAAATGATAAAAAGATAGGTTGTTGAATCTACTTTAACCCATAAAACAACTATTAATCTAAAAAAACCTTATATCAGTATGATTTGGGTTATTAATAAATATTTAAGGTAAGTTTTAGTATACTATATGAATATTTCCATCCTTGTTTAATTATAGATATTGTAACCCATTTAAAATTTTAATGTATAATTTAGAAACACTGATTAATAGTCATCTATGATAACCAAATATAGTCATATTAACTTTTCTAGATATACAAAATATATTTTAAGATATCTGTATATAATCTTCAAAAATTTCAAAGATCTACAGAATATGGCATTTAAAATATTTTAAGATCTCTGACTTTCCTTGAGAGTTAGACACATCTGCTCCTGGCAGTATTAATGTTTTCAATAAAATCATAGAAGAAAACTTCCCTAACCTGAAAAAGGAAATGCCTATAAAGATACAAGAAGCTTACAGACCACCAAATAGAAATGACCCCAAAAAAAGTCAGCGTGCCACATTATAATAAAGCCACAAAACATACAGAACAAAGAAAAAATTTTACGAGCTGCATAAGAAAAGGGCCAACTCACATATAAAGGCAGACCCATCAGAATAACGCCTGACTACTCAATGGAAACAATGAAAGCTAGAAGGGCTTTGCCAGGAAAGGAGACTGATCTAAGCATTATTGGGTCAGTGGGACCAAAGGACTGTCTGCTCCCTGCCCAGGGAGGGGATGGGGAATTGTGGAGAAGAAAAAATGACCTGATGTGGTGGGAAGGGGAAGGGACCTTAAATGGGGATATACAGGGAAAGAAAAAAAAATTCAGAGGGAAAGCTGAACACAAAGTAAATATATGTGTAGCAATCTTATTTGCATTATCACCCTTGATAAGTCATGCTTATGATTTTTATCTTCTTTATAGTTATTGTTAACTTATCAGCATTTTAAATTCTTTTTACTGTTTTTTTTTGATAAATACAAAATAAATAAATAAAATAATAATAATAATAAAAAAAAACACAGCTGACAGCCTTGCTGGAAGAGATGTGGA
This sequence comes from Sigmodon hispidus, assembly GCA_004025045.1. Taxonomy (NCBI): domain Eukaryota; kingdom Metazoa; phylum Chordata; class Mammalia; order Rodentia; family Cricetidae; genus Sigmodon; species Sigmodon hispidus. The sequence goes on along the minus strand of PVIH01017404.1, from coordinate 35,713 downwards.
GCAAGAGGAATACTCTTCCACTGCTGGTGGAAATGTAAACTTGTACAGCTACTCTGGAATGCAGTATGGTGGCTCTTCAGAAAACTGGGAATCAATCTCCCCAAGGATCCAGCAATACAACTATTGGGTGTATATCCTAAAGATGCCCACCCACATCCTAAAATCATTAGCTCAAGTATGTTCATAATAGCATTATTTGTAATAGCAAGGACCTAGAAATAACCTACATGCCGCTCAATTGAAGAATGAATTAACAAACTCTGATACATCTACACAAAAAATGAAATCCTAAATTTGCAGACAAATGGATGGATTTGGAGAATATCCTGCTGAGCGAGGTATCACAATCCCAGAAAGAGAAGCAAATGTATGTACTCATTCATTAGTGAACTTTAAAAAAATATAAAAAGAGAGATGTCATTGTACACAATACCTCAAGGCTAGAACATAGCTAAATGACACAGTGCTTCACTTCAGCATTGGTGGCCTCTAGCAGGGTTTGAGTGAGGAAAGACTTGTTTTCTTTTTTTTTTCTTTTCTTTTCTTTCTTTATTTATTTTTAGGGTTGTTTGGGTAAGTGTTAACGGAAGGGTTAGGTTTAGAATTAGGATTTTTAGTGTTAGGGTTAGGGTTTTTTATGGTTAGGGTTAGGGTTAGGGTTCAGGCTGTGAGGATTAAAGTTAGGGTTAGGGTTAGAGTTATTAGTGTTAGGGTTCTTAGGGTTAGGTTTAAGGTTATGGTTGTAAAGGTTAGGGTTAGGGTTAGGGGTATTAAGGTTAAAGTTAGTGTTGTTAGAATTAGTGTTAGGGTTAGGGTCAAGATTACGGTTAGGGTAAGAGTTCTTAGGGTTAGGGTTAGTGTTGTTATAATTAGGGTTATGGTTATGGTTAGGGTTTTAGTTAAGGTTAGGTTTGTTAGGTTTACAGTTAGTGTTAGGGTTAGGTTTTCATTCAGGATTAAGTTTCCTTTTTTTTCCCTTCTTCTTATTTATTTTCCATTTATGAAGAAAAACAGTAAAATGAATTTAAAATGCTGATAAGTTAACAATAACTATAAAGAAGATAAAAATCATAAGCACGACTTATCAAGGGTGATAATGCAAATAAGATTGCTACACATATATTTACTTTGTGTTCAGCTTTCCGTCTGAATTTTTTTTCCATCACTGTATATCCTTATTTAAGGTCCCTTCCCCCTCCCACCACATCAGGTCATTTTTTCTTCTCCACAACTCCCCATCCCCTCCCTGGGCAGGCAGCAGACAGTCCTATGGTCCCACTGACCAAATAATGCTTAGTTTAGTCTCTACTCCTGGCAAATCCAGTTTTGTCCCCCCTCCCTCAAGAGTGAGTCAGGTGTTCCTATAGTTGGAGTGGGATCCGAAGGGTCAGTCCAGGGTGTTTCTGACCCCAAGCTGTTCAGTGGTTGTGGTTTGCAGCTTGGGCATGCTTGGCTTTTTTTCTTGTTTGTTTGTTTAGAGACCACTAATGAGTGAGTACATCCCCTGATTATCTTTCCAAGTTTGTGATACCTCGCTCAGGAGGATATTCTCCAAATACATCCATTTACCTGCGAATTTTAGGATATCATTTTTTCTTACTGCTTAGTAGTATTCCATTGTGTAGATGTACCACAGTTTGTTAATCCATTCTTCAGTTGAGGGACATCTAGGTTGTTTCCAGGTTCTTGCTATTACAAATAACACTGCTATGAACATAGTTGAGCTAATACCTTTGGAGTATGAATGTGCCTCTTTAGGGTATACACCTAGAAATGGTATTGCTGGGTCCTTGGGGAGATTGATTCTCAATTTTCTGAGAAATCGCCATATTGCATTCCAAAGTGGCTGAACAAGCTTACACTCCCACCAACTCTTAGCCATTCTTAAAAGTATAAGGTGGTGACACCTTATACCTTTAATTTGCATTTCTCTGATGGTTAAATATGTTAATGCATTAATCTGCATAGCTCTGATGGTTAAAGATGTTGAGCAATTTTTCAAGTGCCTTTCAGCCATTTGTAATTCTTTCTGAGAAACCACCATACTGCATTCTAGAGTGACTAAACAAGTTTACACTCCTACCAACAGTGGAGGAGTGTTCTTGCTCCACATCCTGTCCAACATAGGATGTGATCAGGGTTTTTAAACTTAGCCATTCTAACAGATATAAGATAGTATCTCAAATTTGTTTTGATTTGCATTTCTCTGATGGCTAAAGATGTTGAGCACTTTGTCATGTGCCTTTCAGCCATCTTAATTCTTCTGTTGAGAATTTCCTTTTTCATGCTGAACCCCAACTTCAATTGGGCTATTAAGGGTTTGGGTTTGTAGTTTTTTGAGTTCTATATGTATTTTAGAGATCAATCCTCTATCACTTGTAGGGTTGGTAAAAATCTTTTCCCAATCCGCAGGCTTTTGTTTTGTCTTATTGTCTCTGTCCTGGGCCTTACAGAAGCTTCTCAGTTACAGGAAGTCCCACTTATTGATTGTTTTTCTTAGTGTCTGTGCTACTGGTGTTATATTTAGGAAGTGATCACCTGTGCCAGTGCGTTGGAGGATATTTCCCACTTTCTTTTGTATTAAGTTCAGTGTAGCTGGGTTTATGTTGAGGTCTTTGATCCACTTCGACTTGAGTTTTATGCCAGGTAATAGGTTTGGATCTATTTGCATTTTTCTACACACTACCATCCAATTATGCCATCACCATTTGTTGAAGATACTATCTTTTTCCATTGAATATTTTTGGCCTCTGTAAAACTCAGGTGTTCATAGTTCTGTGGGTTAATGTCTGAGTCTTCAGTTCCATTCCATTGATGCACAAGTCTGTTTTTAAGCCAGTACCAGGCTGTTTTTATTACTGTAGCTCTTTAGTATAACTTGAAGTCAGGGATGGTGATGCCTCCTGAGGTTCTTTTGTTGAGCAAAATTGTTTTGACATTCCTGGATTTCCTGTTATTTCAAATGAAATTGAGTATTGTTCTTTCAAGGTCCACAAAATATTTTGTTGGGATTTGATGGGAAGTGCATTGACTCTGTAGATTTCTTTTGATAGAATTGCCATTTTTACTATGTTGATCCAACCTATCCAGGAACATGAGAGGTCTTTCTATTTTCTAATATCCTCTTCAATTTCTTTCTTCAGTGATTTAAAGTTTTTGTCAAACAGATCTGTTACTTCTTTGGTTATAGTTACTCCAAGATATTTAATGCTATTTGCATCTCTTATAAAGGGTGATGTTTCCCTTATTTCTTTTTCAGCCCTTTTATCTTTAGTGTATAGGAGGGCTACTGATTTCTTTCACTTAATCTTGTATCCTGCTACATTGCTGAAGGTGTTTTTCAGCTGCAAAAGACCCCTGGTAGAATTTTGAAGGTCACTTATGTATACAATCATATCATCTGCTAATAGACATTTTTCCCTTTTTATTTTCCAATTTGTATCCCCCTTATCTCCTTTCATTCTCTTATTGCTTTAGCTATAACTTAGAGTAATATGTTGACTAGATAAGGGGAGACTGGACAGATAGCCTTGTCTAGTTTCTGTTTTTAGTGGGATTGCTTTGAGTTTCTCTCCATTTAGTTTGATATTGTCCATCAGCTTCTTCTAAATTGTGTTTATTATATTTAGGTATTTTCCCTGTATGCCTAGATGTAGTTAGAGGCTTTTTCAGCATCTAAACAGAATATCAGGTGGTTTTTTTTTTTTCCTTCAATTTGTTTATGTGATGGATGACATTTATAGTTTTTATATGTTGAACCATCCTTGCATTTCTGGGATGAAACCTACTTGAATATGTTTATGTGATATGTTGCAGGATTTGGTTAGCCAGAATTTTGTTGAGAATTTTTCTATCAGGGTTCATGATGGAAACTGGTCTCTTTCTTTGCTGCATCTTTGAGTAGACTGGGTGTCAGGATTATTTTGGCCTCATAAAAAGAGTTTGGTCATATTCCTTCAGTTTCTACTGTATGGAACAGTTTCAGGAGTATTGGTATTTGCTCTTCTTTGAATGTCTGGTAGAATTCTGCACTGAAATCATCTTAGACCTGGCCTTTTTTAACTTGGGAGATTTTTAATGACAGCTTCAATTTCCTTGATGTTCTATGTCTGTTTAGGTCTTTAATCTCCTCTTCATTTAATTTTGGTGAATGGTACCTGTCCAGAAAAGCTGTCTATTTCTTCTTTCTTCTAAGTTTTCCTTTTTTTTTTTTTTTTTGAGTATAGATTTTCAAAGTATGATCTGATAATTCTCTGGATTTCCTGAGGGGTTTTTTGTTATGTCCCTCTTTTCATTTCTGATTTTGTTAATTTGAATACTCTCTACCTGCTTTTTGGTTAGTTTGGATGAGGATTTAATCTATCTTGTTGACTTTCTCAAAGAACCAACTCTTTGATTCATTGATTCACTGTATTGTTCTTTTATTTTCAATTGTGTTCATTTTAGCTCCACATTTGATTATTTCTTGCCATCTACTCCTTCTAGGTGAATTTTCTTCTAATTGTTCTAGGGCTTTCAGCTGCACTTATAATTCTTTAATGTGGAATTTCTCTAGGTTTTTCATATAGGTATCTATTGCTATGAATTTTCCTCTTAAGACCGCTTTCATTGTGCTCCATAAGTTTGAGTATGTTGTGGATTCATTTTTATTAAATTTCAGCAAGTCTTTAATTTCTTTCTTAATGTCTTCCTTGACCCATAGGTGGTTCAGTTGAGTGATATTTAGTTTCTATGAGTTAGTAGGCTTTCTGTGATTCTTGATGTTGTTGAACTCTAACATGGTATAACTGATATGGTACAAGCAGTTATACCCATTTTTTTGTATTTGTTCATATTTGCTAGTATGTGGTCAATTTTAGAGAAAGTTCTACGAGGTGCTGAGAAATATGTATATTTCTTTTTGTTTGGGTGGAGGGTTTGATATACATCTACTAAGTCCATTTGAGTCATAATATCTGCTAGATCCCTTATTTCTGTGTTCAGTTTCTGTCTGGTTGACTTATCCAAAGGTAAAAGTGATGTACTGAAGCCTCCCACTATATTAGTGTGTCAGGTTTTATATAAGTTTTAAGCTTTAGTAATGTTTCCTTTATATATGTAGGTGCCCTTTTGTTTGGGGCATAGATATTCAAGATTGAAATTTCATCTTGGTGGATTTTTCCAGAGATGAATAAGTAGTGTCCATCCTGGTCTCTTTTTATTGATTTTAATTTAAAGTCTGTTTTCTTAGATATTAAAATGGCTATACCAGCTTGTTTCCTAGAGTCATTTGATTAGAAAGTCTTTTACCAACCCTTTACTCTGAGCCTGTGTATGTCTTTAAAGCTGAGGTGTCTTTCTTGTATGCAGCAGAAGGATCTTTTCTGGTTTTGTATCCATAATGCTAGGGTGTGTCTTTTCATAGATGAATTGAGTCCATTGCTATTAAGGGATACTAAAGACCAATGATCAATATTTCCTATCATTTTTGGTAGTAGCTTGTATTTTCTTTTGGGGGGGAGGGTTCTTCTGTGGACTTATCAATTGTTTGTGGTTACATGGGTATTTCTGGTTTCCTTAAGTTGGAGATTTCCCTGTAGGGCTTTTTGTAGAGCCAGATATGTGTTTAGGTATTGTGTAAATCTGGTTATGTCATGAAATATCTTGTTAAAAAATAAAAAAATAAAAAAAATAAAAAAAAATTAAAAAAAAAAGAAATATCTTGTTTACTCCATCTATGTTGATTGTTAGTTTTGCTAGATACAGTAGTCTAGGTTGGCATCGATGCACTTTTAGTGTCTGTATAAAGTCTCACCAGGACCTTCATGCTTTCATTGTTTCCATTGAATAGTCGGGTGTTTTTCTGATGTTTCTGCCTTTCTTTTTTTTTTTCTTTATTTATTTTGTATTTATCAAAAAAACAGTAAAATGAATTTCGAATGTTGAAAAGTTAACAATAACTATGAAGAGGATAAGAATCATAAGCATGGCTTATCAAGGGTGATGATGCAAATACACATATATTTACTTTGTGTTCAGCTTTGCCTCTGAATTTTTTTTCCATCCCTGTATATCCTTATTCAAGGTCCCTTCCTCCTCCCACCACACCAGGTCATTTTTCTTCTCCACAACTCCCCATCTCCTCCCTGGACAGGGAGCAGACAGTCCTATGGTCCCACTCATCCAAAAATGATTGGATCAGTCTCCACTCCTGGCCAAATCCAATTTTGTCCATCCTCCCACAAGAGTGAGTCCGGTGTTCCTATAGTTGGAGTGGGGTCCGAAGGGTCAGTCCAGGGTGTTTCTGATCCCAAGCTGTTCAGTGGTTGTGGATTGCAGCTTGGGCATGCTTGGCTTTTTTTCTTGTTTGTTTGTTTAGAGACCACTAATGAGTGAGTACATCCCCTGATTATCTTTCTGAGGTTGTGATACCTCGCTCAGGAAGATATTCTCCAAATCCATCCATTTGCCTGCAAATTTTAGGATATCATTTTTTCTTACTGCTTAGTAGTATTCCATTGTGTAGATGTACCACAGTTTGTTAATCCATTCTTCAGTTGAGGGACATCTAGGTTGTTTCCAGGTTCTTGCTATTACAAATAATGCTGCCATGAAAATCGTTGAGCTAATACCTTTGGAGTGTGAATGTGCCTCTTTAGGGTATACACCTAGAAATGGTATTGCTGGGTCCTTGGGGAGATTGATTCTCAATTTTCTGAGAAACCACCATATTGCATTCCAAAGTGGCTGAACAAGCTTACACTCCCACCAACAATGGAGGAGTATTCCCCTTGTTCCACTACCTCTGCAGCATAGGCTGTCATCTGTGCCTTTTATCCTAGCCAATCTAACAGGTGTTAGGTGGTATCTCAAAGTTGTTTTGATATGCATTTCTCTGATGGCTAAAGATGAAGAGCACTTTTTCAGGTGCCTTTCAGCCATTCGTAATTCCTCTGCTGAGAATTCCCTTTTTAGATCTGTACCTAATTTTTTGATAGGGTTATTCAAGGTTTTGGGCTCTAAATTCTTGAGCTCTTTATATACCTTAGAGATCAGTCCTCTGTCACTTGTAGGGTTGGTGAAAATCTTTTCCCATTCTGTAGGCTGGCATTTTGTCTTATTGACAGAGTCCTTGGCTTTGCAGAACCTTCCCAGCTTAAGGAGATCCCACTTATTAATTATTGGTCCTAGTGTCTGTGCCACAGGTGTTATATTTAGGAAGTGGTTTCCTGTGCCAATTTGTAGAAGTGTATTTCCTACTTTCTTTTTTAAGTTGAGGTCTTTGATATGCTTGGATTTGAGTTTTGTGCAGGGTGACAGGTTCAGATCTATTTGCATTTTTCTACACACTTCCATCCAGCTATGTCAACACCATTTGTTAAATATACTATCTTTTTTCCATTGAATGTTTTGGGCCTCTTTGTCAAAGATCAGGTGTTCATAGGTTTTTGGGTTAATGTCTGGATCCTCAATTCTATTCCACTGGTCCACAAGTCTGTTTTTATGCCACTACCAGGCTGTTTTCATTACTGTAGCTCTATAGTATAGATTGAAGTCAGGGATGGTGATAACTCCTCAGGTTCTTTTTTTGAGTAAAATTGTTTTGGCAATCCTGGCTTTCCTGTTATTCCAAATGAAATTGAGTATTGTTCTTTCAAGGTCCAAAATATATTGTGTTGGGATTTTGATGGGCAGTGCATTGAATGTGTAGATTGCCTTTGGTAGAATTGCCTTTTTTTCTATGTTGATCCTACCTATCCAGGAACATGGGAGAGCTTTCCACTTTCTGATATCCTCTTCAATTTCTTTCTTCAATGATTTAAAATTTTTGTCAAATAGGTCTGTTACTTCTTTGGTTATAGTTACTCCAAGGTATTTAATACTATTTGCAGCTAATATGAAGGGTAATGTTTCCCTTATTTCTTTTTCAGCTCTTCTATCTTTAGTGTATAGAAGGGCTACTGATTTCTTTGAGTTTATCT
>PVIH01017404.1:11589-27652 GCA_004025045.1 Sigmodon hispidus | reverse complement strand
TAGCTGTAGCAGTTCCTTGGAAGAATTTTGTGGGTCACTTATGTATACAATCATATCATCTACAAATAGAGATAGCTTCACTTCTTCTTTTCCAATTTGTATGCCCTTAATCTCTTTTCGTTCCCTTATTGCTTTAGCTAAAACTTCGAGAACTATATTGAATAGATAAGGGGAGAGAGGACATCCTTGTCTAGTTCCTGATTTTAGTGGGATTGCTTTGAGTTTTTCTCCATTAAGTTTGATACTGGCTGCCAGCTTCTTGTAAATCGCCTTTATTATATTTTGGCATTCTCCCTGTATTCCTGATCTCATCAGGGCTTTAATCATAAAGAAGTGTTGGATTTTGTCAAAGGCTTTTTCCGCATCTAAGGATATCATCATGTGGTTTTGTTCCTTTAGTTTGTTTATATGATGGATAACATTTACAGTTTTTCATATGTTAAACCAGCCCTGCATTTCTAGGATGAAGCCTACTTGGTTATGGTGGATGATATCTTTTATACATTGCTGTATACGGTTTGCCAAAATTTTGTTGAGAATTTTTGCATCAATATTCATGAGGGAAATTGGTCTACAATTCTCCTTCTTTGTTCTGTCTTTGAGTGGCTTGGGTATTAGGGTGATTGTGGCCTCATAAAAGGCATTTGGCAATGTTCCTTCAGTTTCTACTGTGTAAAATATTTGAGGAGTAACGATAGTAATTCTTCTTTGAATGTCTGGTAAAATTCGGCACTAAAACCATCAGGAACAGGGCTTTTATTTTTGGGGGAGGATTTTAATGACAGCTTCAATTTCCTTAAGGGTTATAGGCCTGTTTAAGAAGTTAATCTGATCTTCATTTAATTTTGGTAGATGGTACCTGTCCAGAAAGCTGTCCATTTCTTCTAGGTTTTCCATTTTTGTGGAATACAGATTTTCAAAATATGACCTGATAATTCTCTGTATTTCCTGGGGATCTGTTGTTATGTTCCCCTTTTTGTTTCTGATTTTGTTGATTTGGACACTCTCTCTGTGTTTTTTGATTAGTTTGGCTAAGGGCGGGCTTATCTATCTTGTTAGCTTTCTCAAAGAACCAACTCTTAGATTCATTGATTCTTTGTATTGTTCTTTTTGTTTCAATTGTATTGATTTCAGCTCTAAGTTTGATTATTTCCTGCTGTCTACTCCTTCTATGTGAGTACGCTTCTAATTGTTCTAAGGCTTTCAGCTGATCTGTTAGGTCTCATCTCTTCTAATTTTCTGTTTGTATTTTCTTCTATTTCTTTAATGGAGTTTTTGTATCCTCTTTTAAGGCTTCTATTAGTTTCATAAAGCTGTTTTTATAGTCATTTCCTTCTGTTCACACTTCATTGTTATGTTCAGGTCTTGAAGCTATAGAACCACTTGCTTCTTCTGGTGTTGTTTTGTTGATCTTTGTATTGCTGTATGTATTTTTGTACTGACATCTGCCTACTGTTTCCTCAATTCACTCTTGGTTAGTTCTTGGTGAGTTCTTAGTGGGTTGTTGGTCTGAGGGCTCTTAATTAGTTATGTGTTCAGAGGGTTGGCTGCTTTCATGAAGTCACAGTGCTATGATGCCAGTCATCACCTCTTGACCTCTTATCTCTCAGCTGTGTACCCAGGGCTTGAAGGCTCCCTGCTTCTACTATACCATCTGTGGTCTGGGCAGACTGTGTTCTGCACCGAATCTGCGTGCCCATCGGCCTATTTCTTTCTATGAACTCTAAAGGGACATGGCACAGCAACTAACAAGATAACAAAGCCTGGAATCTATGGATGCAGTTAAAGAAGACACACTTGCCAATAGGAAAAGCATAAGAATTTTAAATTTTCATAATTCACACACATTTAAAACCAAACATTAAAACATGGCAGGCTTTTGATGGTTCTGTAGGCAAATCAAGGACAGGTTTGCTGCCATAAATACTGAAATATAAAAGCTTCTTTGGGTTACAGAACAAGGGGAACACTCCTCCATTGTCAGTGGGAGTGTAAGCTTGTTCAACCACTTTGGAATGCAGTATGGTGGTTTCTCAGAAAACTGGGAAACAATCTCCCCTTGCTGGGGAACAGATAAAGAGATGTGGAGAAAAGAGAGTGACTGGAAGGGGTAGGAGGGGGAAGGGAGCTTGAACAAGGATATACACAGGTAAAAAAAACATGACATTATGCATAATTAAAAAATACAAAAAATAAAAGCTTCTTTGTATCAACAGTAGCAGATAAAAATTGTGTACTAAGGATAAAGCTCCCACACAGCAATAATGCTCTAGAGAGGATTCCTAAAAATCCAATCAAAAATAAGAAAAAACAAAAAACAGAAAGATAAATGCATCATTTAATGTCAAATTAATTTAAAAATTTAAATCTAATAGAATGATACTAAAACTAATGTTTTCTCAAGAGTTCAACAAAATTATTTTGTAATTATGTGAGAGAATAAAGATTCCGAAATATTATTGTCAAGGAAAATAGAAATGTAATACATAAATTTAAGATTAAATATAATGAATGTATAACGCAAATGTTAATAAGCACACAGTACTTTTTTGCCATTCAAAGTATAACTCCTTTGTAACAGAACACACACTCATAAACTAAAACTTGATATGTAATAAAAGAAAGCATTAAACTTGATATGTAATAAAAGTAGTACTAGTAAACTAGTAATAGAAAGAAAGTTAATTACTTGTTTAGATTATGGCCTTACACAAAATAAAATACTGGATTTGTACCTTAATTAATTACATGGTTTATGCAACATTTAAGATTGAAATGTGAAAGTTAAGCCAAGAGCTAAAACTACACTATAATATCTTTTTATCTAGAAGTAAGAAATTCCTTCAAGAAACATTAAGGGCTCAAACATTCTTTACATTTTTAAAAGTTATTGGAAATGACTCTTAAAATTTACAATATTCATTCAACCAGGAAAAGTAAATATGGGTTAAAGACTTGGAAAAGCTAATTGAAATTTTAAAATTTGACATTAATATTTCTATGACAAAATGTATTCTGAAGCACAATTTCAGAAATTCTAAATAAGTAAATCACCAAAGACAAAACAATAGACAAATAATAAGGGAAATTCAAAAAGTTCACTAATTTACTTCAGGAAAGATGTTGAGATCCATTAGGATTTAGACAATTTTGAAGAAAGATGGTATTAAATACCTCTCTAATTAATTAATTAAGGGTATTAAATAGTACATCTCTTCAATTATATGCTTGTAAATGGACAGGAAAGTTTGTTAGATTTAGGGAAGTAGGGGCAATCTTATGCTTGGGAGAAGAATGCAATCTTGCATATCACTTTTGAGAGGTAACTTGATTTGATATTAGCTACAGAAATCATGTATGTACATGACTAATATTTAAATTTTCTAGCTATAGGAATTTTAGTCAATTGTAGCCATTTCTACAGTGGAAGTTGTATGTCTATAATGCCACATTTATGGTGTTTTTCTCATCCAGTATTTTTATTATCCATAGTAGAAAGCAATGTAACTTTTGGATTCTAACAAAATAATCAAATAAGGAACTGTTTTATAGCCCAGTAGATGAAGTGGTTTTTGGTCCTCAGTATCCAAATATAAATGGAGATTTATATTTAATGCCAGAACTACGAAGGAGGAGATAGGTAAATTTCTAGGGCTTAATGAATAGACATCCTAGCTTAAATGATAGGTCCCAAGGAGAGGCCCTGTCTCAAAAACATGTGGACATTTACCAAGTTTGAATAAAACTCAAGGTTAACCTCTGTTTTCCATACACACACAGGTGCACAGTCCCCATGCATATGTACATCAGCACATCTACAGATAAAATAGACAAAATAAAGGTAACATTTAAATACATAATGATAATTTAGCTTATCATGCAGCAACTAGAAGCAATAAATAATATCTATAATTAGTAACTTGAGTATTGTATAAGCCTTCAGTTATTTTGAAATTACAAAACATAGCTGAGTGCTGTCTTCAGTAATTTTTTTATACTGTGACAAAGTAGCTCATAAGAAGTAATTGAAGAGAAAAGAGGTTTCTTTTGGCTTATCTTTGGAGGAGATATTTTTATTATCCATCAATTATAACATAGCAGCACATGTGGAACATGCCAATTATATTGCAACAACAATGAGAGGGCACAGAGTAAAAAGAAAGTTGAGAAGACTTAGTTTCTCCAGGAATTCTCTGCCTCCCAAAGATTCCAGAACCTTTGCAAACAGTGCTACCTGTTAGGGACTAGGTAATAAGACACTTGAGTCTATGACAGACATTTAATGTTTAATAATAACAAATACTGCATATCATGTTGGGAATTTTTACACATGTGCTATGCAGAAAGAGAAAATCCCACTTGGTTTCAACCCTAGTCAAAGAACTCCAAGCAACTAATGACTACTATGAGAAAGAAAAATAACCTTTCTTGGGAAGGGTCCCCTAATTGGTTTTCCAATACAAAGTGATCAGTCCTGAATTTATATAAACAAAAGTAACAAAAACAGGCTCAATAAGTTGTTACTTATAGACTTTTGCATTATATAATTATATATTTTGCATGTAATAAATAATATATACATTATTTATATACATATATATAATAAAGAAAAAAGATTACATTAATTTTAGACAGAATTGGAGTGTGAGAGAAGGGGTTGGAAAAGAAAAAGCAAAGGGGAAGTGATTTTATTTTAATTCAAAATATATTAAAATAAAGACAGAACTGCTTTTATTTAACAAAGTATTAAATAATTATGCTGGAGTTCCTCGAGAACACAATATGCTGGAGTTCCTCGAGAACAAAAAGAAACATCCTTATCCTGGAAGCACATATACGCTGACGATCAGCCTTGGAGTAACTCATGTAGATAATAATAAAAAGCAAATAACCCTAGGGAGTAACAAAGTGGGAAAGGGCCAGGTAGCACATATTTACAGAATCATCTAGTGAAATAGTGAAATGCGGAAGGTCCAAGAAATAAGATGATAGCTTTCCAAGAAAAAGACGGGGCCAATTGTGCAAATGCAGCTGAGTTTGAACAGAAGGACATGAAGAGTGGCATCAGGTCATATAACACAGTCTTAAGATCCATTTCAAGAGCAGATTTACAGGTGCTAAGGGGCCTATGCTTCAGGGAAGGGAGCTATGAAGACACGGAGTACATAGACAAGGCTGTAATAAATGTCTTCAGACCTTGAGGAAGATTCTCTGGGAGGCAAAAGAACACAGAAATTACTGCTGAGGATTCGGTGTGCCAGAATGAAATTTGTGGATGTAGAAGTGGCAGGAATAATAGCAATTACACAGTATTCAGAAAAAGGTACATTATCCCAATTAAGAGCAGAAATGCAGAAGCAGGCTGTGGAGAAAGGATGTTTTGACCATACACAGTACATATGGATAAAGTGCAGTTAGCAGATTTTATTTGCAAAAATTAGAATTTCCTTACCCATTCTTCTTGTCTCATATAATGTGAGACAAAGCTATTAACTATATGGACAGTTTGGAGAAGGGTTTACATATAATTCTATCACCTATAATTTTGAACACTGAGGCAAAGTCCTAATTGTGTTGAGATGAAGTGAAATCTATTCAAGGCTTTGACTCCCTCCACCCATATATTAGAACTAGAAACTTAGGAATTAGACAAAATAATTTATCTACAAACACAATCAACTGGTCCTACTTTACATGGGATTAGAGAGCATAGGATTTTCTTTGTGCACAAACATAGAGCGATCTTTTTAATTTATCACAGGGAATAAAAACCTTCAAAGGAGTGAAGAATAAGAGATAAGTAAAAATTCAAACCAAGAGGTTCATTATGGAGCAGTATAAATAGGTCACTAGTTTTCTTCAAAGCATTCAGATTGTAAAACCAATGTGAAAGATGAAAAGTAGCTATAAAAACCAGCTAATAGTGGGTTAGGAGTGCAGTTTGGAGTATGTGCATAGGTTCCAGCCACATGTATGAGTGCAATGCCTAGGCATGTCGACTCGTATGTACCGTGTCATGAAACATGTAGACTAACTGAAGCAATGCAGAACATATGACCACAGAATACACTAAGGCTTAGAGAGATATACCCCAAATTCTTAAAAAATAATCTTGCTTATAGGAAGTCAAGAATCAGCTGAGATCACATGTTCCCTAGAAATTCCTTCTTTCCACCCTCAAACACTACTTACAAGATGAAATGTTTTATGCCTATGAATATCTAGTGCTGGCAGTTTCAGGGGTAGGAATCCTTTCTGAATTTTCTTCTGGATGCCGTGTATGATTAGAAAATACTGATGGAAGTTAGCATAGTAACTGTTTATAAAAAGCTATTGGCTGCAGATGGCATCAGTCCTTGCTGTTTACAGGAACCTGTGGCCTGTTATTATTTCCTTTGTTTCAATTTTGCATTTGTTCATCATTATCTTTCACATGGCGTATAAATGTCCTTTGAGTTACTCTAAATCGTAATGAACATATTTTGAACTAAGATTTATAAAACAAATAAATGTAACAGAACAATCACATTTCTCAAACATTTTGACATTCTGCATATGCCATCAGAAAGTGATAATGGTTTAACCATCATCTCTTGTCTTTTGTAAAGTGATAATATTTACTAGAGAAAAACTCTCATTCCCTATTCTACATACTTATATTTTCAATACAAGCTCTCTCTATATAATTCTATACACTAAATTTTATTCATTGTTCCCATTGCAACCTGTGGATTATTTTCTCTCCTTTAAAAAATTGCCTATTATATTATTATTTGTACAAATATTCTTTCCTGTTTTTCAGTTATATATTTTTTGAACCTCAATCATTTTTCTCCCAAACTATTCAAAAAGTAAGCTATATCTGTTTTTTTATCTACACTTTTTGCATATCAAGGTCAAAGCAAGTAGTTCCAGTTCACTTGCCATATTCAGTTCCTCAGCTTGGGTGTACCAGGCTCTGAAGTGGCTCTTCTCAGAGCTGGTATTTCATTGTGAATCTATGTCATTGTCACTGTGTGGTATACAATATTTTCAGGCTCAAGACAGACATCTGTTATGGTAGCTCTCACTCAAACAACTTTATATTTATGAAAATTTTGAAACCTCCAGGGCAGCAAATTTTGCTCTCAAAAATCTAGAAGAATGTATTAAATGGAAGAAATGCCAGTGAAGTTATGGATCTTGGATAAGAACCCTTAACTCCCATTTAACTAAACCAACATAATTCCTAATTACAATCTAAACATTTGTTCTTATTCCTATAAGTAAGTGTAGAATTCATTCCTTATCAAGGAAACTTCTCTCTGCAACATACAGAAACTACTAAAGAAAATTACAACTAATCAAAAGGTAAAGTCAAGGAACCCAGTCCCAGTGAATACATCTACAAAATATGCCTATTCCTAAGGCCTGGAGAATATCATGGAAGAGGGGATGAAAAGATTGTGAGGCCAAAAGATTAGGGAGTTTGCTGTGAGACTGAATCACTTATAATGCCAGAAGCTATACACATAAAGTCCCACCAACATAACTGCCTAAACATGAGCTGGACAAAGATGATACCAATAATATGCCAAAATAGATATTGAGAAACACACAAGTACTCAATCCTATTCAAAGAACTGTAAGTAACTGGAGTATGTTGAGAGCAGGAAAACAGTGTCTCTGGCATAGAAATTAGTTATCCAGTATCAAATATAAGCCCCGAAAATATACATACAAGTAATATTATACAGACTTCCGGATGGAGCTGGTTGTATTCATTCATTTATGAATATATTATATGTATAAACAATTAACAAAAAAGCCATGGAGAGAGGAAAGGCAAGAGAAATGTAATTTCATTATAATTGAAAAATAGTATTTAAAAGTAGTCAGCTGTGCTTCTTTGGTGGGATTCCTTCAAAGCAAAATGTAGTCTGAGTAGAGAAAGTTCCTCATCCAGGGTTCTGCAAATGATCTGCCTCATCCTCCACTCAGCCAATAGCTAACTATCCCAGAAGAAAGCCAGCAAGTACCCATAATGGAAGTACCTGCTCTTATAGGCCTCCACTTTTGACACAACCAAGCCAAGAAAGAGGGTTGTTACAGGTTTTAGTCAGCCATTATTTCCTCCATTTCCAACAAGGAACTCCCTGATTTGATCAAGTCTGTAATCCTCTACCACAGCCAGCTATGTCTTCAGAAAGTCTCCTACTATTTAAACAGATCCTGAGTCTTGGTCTGCCCTCACTGGCCCTGTTGCTGAGTCTCTGAATGTGGTTTGCCTTTTGTTTTGAGATGACTTCCTAGGAACATGAAGGGATATTTTGTTGATACAACAAAACACACCACACAATGGTTGAGATCAAGGCTACTCAATTGCCACCAGAGATTTGGTGCTTGTCAGACATGTCATATATGAATCCAATGACAATAAAGTATGGCTTCTCACTCAGAGGCTGACACCTCATGGGGCAGTGAGGGCAAAGACTTCTCATACTCTAAGCAGCACAAGAGCATTCCTTGTACTGTGGCTTCTTGGTACTCAGTTGGACCAACAAAGTCATCTGGAAGATTGGTGAACCACAAGTTGCCATTTTGAAAACTTCCTATTTTCTTACTCATCTTTTTTTCTTCTTTTTCATTTTTTGCTTTATTCTTTCTTATGCCATATGCTGGTGGACGAGCATGTGTCTTGGTTCTGAGTAGAAAAGGAATGCTGTGTTTCTGTCTGCTTGGCTGGGTTTGCAGCAATTGCTCATGTCAGCTAGAGAACTGAATCAGGGCTCTAATCTTACATTTTAATGTTCAGGGATATTTTGGACACAGGAGTGGAATTATAAATCTTATCACCTCTCCTGTGTCTCAAATGGTACATGCATATATGAAAATGCAATCATTATTGTGTACTTACTTATTTATAATAATACAAATTTTTAATAATTTAAAAGTAGAAATTCTTTTTTATCCTCACTTTATTCCACTTACAGTGATAAACCATAAGTTAATTGCCATAAATTTGCTGGAAAATTCACTGAGGTAGGAAGTACCCTTCTTTCAGAGCTACTTAGTAAGGGAGAGCAGGTAGCAATGGCAACAGACAATGTTGGATTTATGCACAGGAGGTTCACAGTGAAGCTATGAAGGAACAAATCAATTCTACTTTCTTTATCCCCTGAGTTCTCTAAATTGTGGAATTTTCCAGGTGGAAACACCTAAAATTCATTATTTAGTTGCAGCCTCAACTTAGCTGACACCTTTGGAAAGTTCAAAAAGATTACTATACATATGACATGGAAAATTAAGCTTCATCACTAAAGCTCTTTTTCTATCTCCTCTGGTACAAAGAACGAAGAGGTACTTGTTTGGTCCTTGCAAAGTCCTTCCATACTTGGTGTTTCTGATAGTCAGCCAAATAGGATCCAACTGTCTCAATAAGCAAACATTGGCCTGATATTTAAAAGAGACCCATTTATATAATTTGAAAGAGAAGAAGGAAACCATATAGACCTTGAGTCCTGGAATGGGATCTACCACACAGACTACTTAGATCTAATTCTGCAGTGGAAACTAATATCATGGCTTAGGAGTGGCTGGCAAGAAGAAGCCTGTCAGCAGGAGTGGGATGGGATAAGAGAAGGTGGATGGAGGGAAGAATTGAGCATGATCACAAAACCATGTGTCCATATACAAAATTGTCAACAAATTTTAAAAATAATAGAAATCTATTAAAATTATAACATAAAAACAAACACCTTCTAAACTAGAGTGGTGACAGATTCTCAAGGTGTTTACCCCCAGAGTCCTGAAAAGCCCCCACACCTGTTTCACAAAGCAAGAGCCAGCTATACTTATGATTCCACCCTCAGTAACTCCTGTGATGGATGATAACAGTTGGAACACTTGGCAATAATGGGCACAGCTGTGGCAGGGCAAGCACAAAAGAGAAGAGAAATCATTACATTCCAAGTAAGCACTTCTAATTATCTGTTTCTTTTTAATAGGAGAAATGGTACTGCATCCAGTCTTCTAAACACTGAACACAAAGAAGATTTATTTTCATTTATGACCTCAAGATGCTATCTATTGCATAGAGGCCCCCAGTTTCCTAGTATTATCAGTGTATTTTTATCATTACAATGTGCCTAGTTTCTAGAACACATGGTCACAATGTACCTTATTAGAACCATTTCTTCTAAAGCTCTGACTCTGTGGATGGAACATAAATAGAAGTTTGAAAGAAGCAGTTATTCTCCCAGATAATTTTCATTCTTTTCCTTTGATTTGTCACCATTATTCCAATCACTGAAGCAAAATAGGGTAGTGCAAAAATCAGAAAATTGTGGATTTTAAAGCAAGTTCTGCCTAAGATACTAAAAGATGTTTATTTAACCTCTGAGAGATGCCCTTTGAAGAATGTCAAATTAGAATCCTTAGAAGTTTAGTTTGGGGATTTAAGTGATTTTTTGTTAAGCTACCTGTCACTAGAGGGACAGATTGAAAGTGCTTGCTCACACAATGCTTCTCACACGTAGGAATCGATATGTTTTTGATGAATACTGCTTTTGTCACCTCTATTTTTGTTAAAAAATAAATATTTTAGAAAGTAAAAGTTGCTCTTTATTCCTTTCACTTATTTGCCTAGTGGGCTGGATCTATGACATTGTGCAGTCAATGGCAATAGGCCTGAACTAGACCTTAGTGAAGGCGAGCTTAGGTCCAGATGAAGGAAGAACAGAAGCTGCAACACTTTTCCTTCTGTTTGACATTTTAAATTCTAATTCTAAGCAAAGAGAAAGAAACACACAGCCAATCAAGGTAGTTTGCCTAACTGAAAGAACTCTCTATAGTGTCAAATAAGCTCTGTTATACATGCTGGATCTGCTGTTCACTGCAGAAGGTCCTCCATGTTGACAAAACCTCTCAATCTATTTTCACAACCATAACTGGAGATCATGGAAATGAATGCATGATCTGCATCCAAATTCTATCATGGTGCACTGCTTCAGGCCAGCAATCAATGCCTGCCATTGTTATTATTCTGTTACTTTTACCTCATCTTTGAATTTTTGAGTACAGATGTCAACTTTATCGATGCTTACTACATGTGAATCTGTAGAAGCACAACATGTACATGAAATGTCTGCTGCACATATATACAATATAAGTTGCACATAAATAATGCAACATACTTTACCCCCCCCACTTAGCAATACATGAAACGTGCAAATTAACTATACATAAACACAGTGGATATAAAAAAATAAAACACATATACATAACACACTACACATGAATATCCAAAATATGTACCACATGTAGCACACCCATCTGAGAAACCTACACAAACACTTATATCTCTTGTGACACAATTTATGAGTGGAAGTCACCATATTAAGTCTCTGCTGATGTTCTGGTATAATAGGTTACTCTGTCAACTTTGAACCAAGGTCTAGTTGTCTTACACACATTTATAATGTGTAGGAGAGCCAGATTACAACTGGATCTTAAGACAAGTTTTGAACATTTATGTCTTCCAATTTACAGGCTTTCTTGGGCCTCTAAGCCCAAGTAGAATGATGTATATAATTCTTCCACTGGATTCATTGAGCCTTATGCATATCCATTCCTGGTGCTTAGTTTTTCTTTAGAGTAAGACTTTAGTCCTGGAACCCAAGCAACATGCTATTGATGAACCTTTAGGATTGTGACACTACCCAGCATTTTAGTTAAGATTTAGAATTCTGCCATCTAAAATAATCCTCTGGATTGAGGTCTTATTAGCTTAATATGATACTCTCTACTTGAGAACAACTGTAGTTTCTCTCTTAACTACTGATGTGAGGTCACCAGTGACCCTCCATAAGGCCCAAAAACTTTTTTCTAAGTCTCTTGTGGAATCTCCTAGGACTAACTGTATTGAGATTGGACTGGATGATGGCATGTTATTGAGGAAACTACTCTATTTCAAAAGAGGGTGCTTAATTTTGACTCAGTTACTTTCTCACAAAACTGATTTTCTAATAAGCATTCATTAAAAATAATTATTTACATATAAAAATGATGTTAGTCTTTTTTTATCCCTAGCTAAGGCATCATTGATTTAAATAGATTTCCTAGTCTTTTCCTAAATGTGTCTATCCTCAGAATCAAAGCATAGTTACTGAAATATAAGATAACCATTTCTATGCCTATGTCTCACTTTCCTTCATTGGTATATACTGTCTCAACCCAGAATAATTCTAAGTTTTTTTACACAAATCACTTTTCTTTTTACTCCTTATAAGAAGTACCCAAGACTGATAAAAATTAGAATCCTTATTTTTCCCCATAAAGATATGGCTGGCTTTTAATTATTGATTTTAATTAACATACTAAATAATAAGCTTAACTATAATATTTTATTTTCACACACATATATATCTTTGTATTTTGTTCTTATTTGCTCCCTCCCCCGCATTTCACTATTCTCCCTGCCTGTTACTGGTACCCTTCCTTACCCAAAATGCACACTATCTTTTTTTTTCACTTCATATATCCATTACCCTTCATCCAGATACTTAATAACTCTGACTTTCCTTGTGGTCACCAAATGGGTACAGAGGCTCCTCTTTCCCTGCACCCTCACCAGCATTTCTTGTCATTGTCTTTTTGTTGAGAACCATTCTGACTGAAGACAAATGGAATCCGTGTACTTTTAATTTACATGTTCTTGCTAGCTAAAAATATTGAGCACTTTTTGAAATATTTATTGAACATTTATTTTTCTTCATTTGAGAATTATCCAATCAATTATTGATAACATTTATTAACTGAGAACTTTAGGAGAAGTTGCTTAAGCTTGGAAATTTTTACAGGCCTCCAATTTCAATAAAAATTTAATACACAGATGACAAAGATTTTCTTACATTCTGTAGCTATGTCTTCACTCTGGTGATTGTTTCCTTTGCTGTGAAAAGTTTCTTTTATTTCATCCACCCATTTGCCAATTCCAGTGTTAGTGAAGTCCCTCCTGTGGCCCTGCTTGAACTGTTTTTCCTGTTCCCCTCTAGAAGTTTCACTTCTAACACTTTAATTTTAGTTTTGTGCCGTAGACAGATAGAGGCAATTTTACTCTTCTATATGAACATATCTCCTTTGCCCAACAAAATTTGTTGAAAATCTAACTTTTTTCTATACATTTCTGATACCTTTGTTAAAGATTAAATAGTAATGAGTGTTGTGGGTATTTCTGGATCTACATTTCTTTGTTTCTGCTGGGTTTTTTTTTTTTTTTGTGTGTGTGTGTGTGTGTGTGAAAATTGACCTTACCTAACCTCTTTTTTTTTTTCCTTCTTTATTTTGTATTTATCAAAAGAAACAGTAATAGGAATTTAAAATGCGGAAGAGTTAACAATAACTATTCAGAGGATAAGAATCATAAGCACGGCTTATCAAGGGTGGAAATGCAAATAAGATTGCTACACATATATTTTCTTTGTGTTCAGCTTTCCCTCTGAATTTTTTTTTCCATTCCTGTATATCCTTATTCAAGGTCTCTAACCCCTCCCACCACATCTGGTAATTTTTCTTCTCTGCAACTCCCCATCCCCTCCCTGGGCAGGCAGCAGACAGTCCTATGGTCACACTGGCCCAATAATGCTTGGATCAGTCTCCACTTCTGGCCAAATTTAGTTCTGTCCCCCCTCACTCAAGAGTGAGTCAGGTGTTCCTATAGTTGGACTGGGGTTTGAAGGGTCAGTCCAAGGTGTTTCTGATCTCAAGCTGTTCCGTGGTTGTGGTTTGCCGCTTGGGCATGTTTGGCTTTATTTCTTGTTTGTTTGTTTAGAGACCACTAGTGAGTGAGTACATCCCCTGCTTATCTCTCTGAGTTTGTGATACTTCGCTCAGGAGGATATTCTCCAAATCCATCCATTTGCCTGCGAATTTTAGGATATCATTTTTTCTTACTGCTGAGTTGTATTCCATTGTGTAGATGTACCACAGTTTGTTAATCCATTCTTCAGTTGAGGGACATCTAGGTTGTTTCCAGGTTCTTGCTATTACAAATAATGCTGCTATGAACAATGGTATTACATTGGAGTGTGAATGTGCATCTTTAGGGTATACACCCAGAAGAGGTATTGTTGGGTCCTTGGGGAGATTGATTCTCAATTTTCTGAGAAACCTCCATATTGTATTCCAAAGTAGCTGAACAAGCTTACACTCCCACCAACAATGGAGGAGTGTTCCCCTTGCTCCACATCCTCTCCAGCATAGACTGTCATCTGTGCCTTTATCTTAGCAAATCTAACAGGTGTTAGGTGGTATCTCAAAGTTGTTTTGATTTGCATTTCTCTGATGGCTAAAGATGATGATCACTTTTTCTGGTGCCTTTAAGCCATTCATAGTTCCTCTGCTTAGAATTCCCTTTTTAGATCTGAACCCCATTTTTTTGATAGGGTTATTCAAGGTTTTGGGTTCTAAATTCTTGAGCTCTTTATATACCTTAGAGATCAGTCCTCTATCACTTGTAGGGTTGGTGAAAATCTTTTCCCATTCTGTAGGCTGGCGTTTTGTCCTATTGACAGTGTCCTTGGCTTTGCAGAAGCTTCCCAGCTTCAAGAGATCCCACTTATTGATTGTTGGTCTTAGTGCCTGTGCCACTGGTGTTATATTTAGGAAGTGGTGGCCTGTGCTAATTTGTAGAAGTGTATTTCCCACTTTCTTTTCTATCAAGTTCAAAGTGGTTGGGGTTAAGTTGAGGTCTTTGATCCACTTGGATTTGAGTTTTGTGCAGGGTGACAGGCTCGGAATATTTGAATTTTTCTACTCACTTCCATCCAGCTATGTCAACACCATTTGTTAAATATATTATCTTTTTTCCATTGAATGTTTTGGGCCTCTTTGTCAAAAATCAGGTGTTCATAGGTTTTTGGGTTAATGTCTGGTTCCTCAATTCTATTCCATTGGTCCACAAGTCTGTTTTTATGCCACTACCAGGCTGTTTTTATTACTGTAGCTCTATACTATAGCTTGAAGTCAGGCATGGTGATACCTCCTGAGGTTCTTTTGTTGAGTAAAATTGTTTTGGCAATCCTGGCTTTCCTGTTATTCCAAATGAAATTGAGTATTGTTCTTTCAAGGTCGAAAATATTGTGTTGGGATTTTGATAGGCAGTGCATTAAATCTGTAGATTGCCTTTGGTAGAATTGCCATTTTTACTATGTTGATCCTACCAATCCAGGAACATGGGAGAGCTTTCCATTTTCTGATATCCTCTACAATTTCTTTCTTCAATGATTTAAAATTTTTGTCAAATAGGTCTGTTACTTCTTTGGTTATAGTTACTCCAAGGTATTTAATACTATTTGCAGCTAATATGAAGGGTAATGTTTCCCTTATTTCTTCTTCAGCTCTTCTATCTTTAGCGTATTAAGGGCTACTGATTTCTTTGAGTTTACCTTGTATCCTGCTACATTGCTGAAGGTGTTTCTCAGCTGTAGCAGTTCCTTGGAAGAATTTTGTGGGTCACTTATGTATACAATCATATCATCTGCAAATAGAGATAGTTTCACTTCTTCTTTTCCAATTTGTATGCCCTTAATCTCTTTTTGTTCCCTTATTGCTTTAGCTAAAACTTCGAGAACTATATTGAATAGATAAGGGGAGAGAGGATATCCTTATCTAGTTCCTGACTTTAGTGGGATTGCTTTTAGTTTTTGCTCCATTAAGTTTGATACTGGCTGTCGGCTTCTTGTAAATCGCCTTTATTATATTTAGGTATTCTCCCTGTATTCCTGATCTCTCCAGGGCTTTAATCATAAAAGGAGTGTTGGATTTTGTCAAAGGCTTTTTCCGCATCTAAGGATATGATCATGTGGTTTTGTACCTTTAGCTTGCTTATATGATGAATAACATTTACAGTTTTTCGTATGTTGAACCAGCCCTGCATTTCTGGGATGAAGCCTACTTGGTCATGGTGGATGATATCTTTTATGCATTGTTGTATACGGTTTGCCAAAATTTTGTTGAGAATTTTCGCATCAATATTCATGAGGGAAATTGGTCTGTAATTCTCCTTCTTTGTTGTGTCTTTGAG
>PVIH01017404.1:0-11489 GCA_004025045.1 Sigmodon hispidus | reverse complement strand
AAAATATTCCTTCAGTTTCTACTGTGTGAAATAGTTTGAGGAGTAACGGTAGTAATTCTTCTTTGAATGTCTGGTAGAATTTGGCACTGAAACCATCTGGACCAGGGCTTTTATTTTTGGGGAGGTTTTTAATGACAGCTTCAATTTCTTAAGGGTTATAGGCCTGTTTAGGTAATTAATCTGATCTTCATTTAATTTTGGAAGATGGTGCCTGTCCAGAAAGCTGTCCATTTCTTCTAGGTTTTCCATTTTTGTGGAATACAGATTTTCAAAATATGACCTGATAATCCTCTGTATTTCCTGGGGGTCTGTTGTTGTGTCCCCCTTTTCATTTCTGATTTTGTTGATTTGGACACTCTCTCTCTGTTTTTTGATTAGTTTGCCTAAGGGCTTATCTATCTTGTTAACTTTCTCAAAGAACCAACTCTTAGATTCATTGATTCTTTGTATTGTTCTTTTTGTTTCAATTGCATTGATTTCAGCTCTAAGTTTGATTATTTCCTGCTGTCTACTCCTTCTAGGTGAGTTCGCTTCTAATTGTTCTAAGGCTTTCAGCTGTGCTGTTAGGTCTCTAGTGTGGGATTTCTCAAGGTTTTTCATATAGGCGTCTAGCGCTATGAATTTTCCTCTTAAGACTGCTTTCATTGTGTCCCACAAGTTTGGATATGTTGTAGATTCATTTTCATTGAATTCTAGGAAGAGTTTGATTTCTTTCTTAATTTCTTCCTTGACCCAGGGATGGTTCAGCTGATTGATGTTTAGTTTCCATGAGTTGGTAGGCTTTCTTTTGGTTTTGATGTTGTTGAACTCTAACTTTAGGCCCTGATGGTCCGATATGTTACAAGGGATTATTTCCACTGTTTTGTATCTGCTGATATTTGCTTTATGACCAATTATGTGGTCAATTTTGGAGAAAGTTCCATGAGGAGCTGAGAAATATGTATATTCCTTTGCATTTGGGTGGAAGGTTCTGTAGATATCTATGAAATCCATTTGCATCATAACCTCCTTTAGACTCCTTATTTCTCTGTTGAGACTCTGTCTGGTTAATCTATCCAGGGTTGAAAGTGGGGTATTGAAGTCTCCCACTATTAGGATGTAAGAATTGATGTGAGATTCGAGCTTTAGCAGTGTTTCTTTTACATAAGTATGTGCCCTTATATTAGGGGCATAAATATTCAAGATTGAAATCTCCTCTTGACAAATTTTTCCTGTGATGAATAATAATGACCATCTTGGTCCCTTTTAATTGCTTTTAGCTTAAAGTCTACTTTGTTAGATATTAGGATTGCAACCCCCGCTTGTGTCTTAGGACCGTTTGACTGGAAAATCTTTTCCCAACCCTTTATTCTAAGCCTGTGTCTGTCTTTGTGGTTTAGGTGTGCTTCTTGTAGGCAACAGAAGGATGGCTTCTGCTGTGGTATCCATCTTGATAGTGTGTTACGTTTTATAGGAGAGTTGAGACCATTGATATTAAGGAAAATTAGTGACTACTGATTCATATTTCCTGCCATTTTTGGTGGTAACTTGTTTGCATTTCCTTTCTCTAGGGTATTCTTCTGTGAACTTATTGATTGTTTGTGATTTTGTGGGTGTATCTGGGGTCCTTAGGCTGGAGTTTTCCCTCTAATACTCTCTGTAGTGATGGGTTGGTAGATAGATATTCTTTCAGTCTGACTTTGTCCTGAAATACCTTGTTTACTCCATCTATAGTGATTGATAACTTTGCAGGGTATAGTATTCTAGTTTGGCAGCCATGCTGTTTTAGGGTCTGTATAACTTCTGACCAAGCCCTTCTAGCTTTCATCGTTTCCATTGAATAGTCAGGCATTATTCTGATGGCTCTGCCTTTATATGTGAGTTGGCCCTTTTCTTTAGCAGCTCTTAAAATTTTTTCTTTGTTCTGTATGTTTTGTGGCTTGAGTGTAATGTGGCATGCTGACTTTATTGGGGGGTCATATCTATTTGGTGTTGTGTAAGATTCTTGTATCTTTATAGGCATTTCCTTCTTTAGGTTAGGGAAGTTTTCTTCTATGATTTTATTCCAAACATTATCTGTGCCTTTGAGCTGGTATTCTTTTCCTTCTTCTATACCTATTATTCTCAAATTAGGTCTTTTCATGGTGTCCCAGATTTCCTGAACATTTTGAGTTATGGCTTTTTTTGTTTTACTATTTTTTTTGAGTGATATATCTATTTGAGCTACTGAATTTTCCACTTCAGAGATTCTATCTTCCATCTCTTGAACTTTGTTTTTTATGCTTGTATCTATGGTTCCAGCTTTTTTCTTCAAATTTTCTATTTCCATCTTTGCCTCATTTTGTGCCTTTTTTATTGCTTTTATTTCAGCTTTTAGTTCCTGGCATGTTTCTTTCATAGATTTGTTCATCTCTTCCAATTTTTTGTTTGTATTTTATTCTATTTCTTTAAGGCTATTTTTCATATCTTCTTAGAGAGCTTCGATGATCATCAAAAAGGAATTTTTGTTGTTCCTTCCTTCTGTTTCCTCTTCATTGCTCAGTTCAGGTCTTGTATTTGTAGTATCGCCTCTTTCTTCTGGAGTTACCTTGTTGTCCTTTATATTATTATGTAAGTTTTTGAACTGGCATCTGCCCATGGCTTCAGTGGTTCATGATTAGGTGGCTCCTCTTCTATTGTGGCACTCAGGCTTGTGTGCCTCCTGTCACCACTGAACAAAAGGTCTGCTCAATCACTATTTCTGCACTGTGCAGGGGACTGAATTTCAAGTCTTCAATCTTTCTCTGTTTGACCAATTGGAGGAGGGGTTGCGGCCGTGCAAACTCCCTCTGCAGTAGCTGGGGGGACTGTGGCAGTCAGAGTTTATCTCTGCCTGCTACAGAGTGTGCTGGGACAGGCTCTGCAGACAGCACCTGGTCCCAGAACTTGAACTGGAACTGACGGGAGCTCAACTCTCCCTGACAGGGATACAGGTGCTTGGGCCTGATAACCCCTCCTCCAGTATATGCTTTTCTAAATTTTTCTTTTTTATTTAGCTTGTAAGAATTTTGTGGAGAAAATTTCGATTTTAGTCTTTATAGAAAGTAGCCTAGTTTTCCTTTTATCCCTGTCTGTATCTAGTTTTGCTATCAAAGTAATGGTGATTTCACTGAACAAACTGGTAGAATGCATTCTCATTTTAGTTTATATCTTGGAGAACATGGTGTCTCTTAACATGCTTAAACCTCTGCTAAAAGTTAGGAGTCAGTGTGCCCAGTGCTACATGTCTATGTTGGGAAACATTATTAACATTTTCATTTATTGCTTGTTATGGATCTATGTGTTTTTTTAATCTCCTTTAGGTAATATTGATAGGTTATAGAAACTGTTTTCAAATCACTTCCATATGATCTTCTACATTTAATTGTGGCATTGTGCTTTTTACTATAACTTTATAAAGTTTAGATTTCTGTTGCTTTTGGTTAGTTTGGACAACATGTTCAAATCATTTTTTTTCCAAATTCATGAGTCCCTGATTATTTTTATTTTTTGTTCTTGTAGTCTCTATTTTATTATTTTCTGCCTTGGTGCTAATATTTTGGTTTATGTCACATTACTTCTTTGGGGTTTGGCTTGTTCTTGTTTCTCTAATATTTTGACATAAAAAAATGTACCATCATAATTTTATGTTAACTTG
Organism: Sigmodon hispidus; assembly: GCA_004025045.1. Classification (NCBI taxonomy): domain Eukaryota; kingdom Metazoa; phylum Chordata; class Mammalia; order Rodentia; family Cricetidae; genus Sigmodon; species Sigmodon hispidus. The sequence continues at coordinate 7,834 of PVIH01017404.1, read as the reverse complement.
ACACAAGCTAAATACCCTGAGGGAAAACAACCTCAATTAAGAAAATGTTCACATCACATAAGGTTGTAGGCAACACTTTAAGGTATTTTCTTAATCACTGACTGTTGAGGGAGGGCCTACTTTATTGTGGGTCATGCCATCCCTGGATAAGTAGTTCTGAGTTCTATAAGAAAGCACCCTAAGATAGGCAGTAAGTTATTTCCTTAAGGTAGCCTTACTTTTTAATATAATAACTCATCACTGTAAAATTGCCTTTTAACTCCCTTGGCTATAGGATAGAACTTCTGGGAAGTTGTATATTTATTTGTATTGAATGTAAGAATATTTTTCAAAATTTCATGTTTGATTTCTTCAGTGACACATGACTCATTAGGGATCTTGTTGTTGGGCCCAGAATGATAAAATGCCTTAAATCCCAGCATGTAGTAGAAAAAGACAGGAGGGTCTTTGTTAGCTCAAAGCTAGTCTAGTCTATATAATGAGTTCCAGACGAACCAGTGACTAAAAGAAAAAAAGACACCATTGTTGAATGCATTGCCTGAGTTTATATAGATTGTCTTGTTATTGGTTTCTGATTTTATTTCATTATAATATGATATAATGTAAGTAATTATTTTGATTTTTATCCATTTGTTAAGATTGTTATGTGGACAATGAGTAACCTTTGCTACTTTTAATTATATATTTAATATTTTATACATAATTTTCTATATTGTGTTCAATATAAAAAACTTATCCCATTACTATATTTTGAAACATGGTGATACTTATAGAACTATAAAGACACACATAAACCTTAGAGAAGTATGTTTTTTTCTTGAGACAAAATACTATTCTTACTATGTAGCTAATGGTGCTTTAAGTATAGACTTGTATGATTGCCACATGCTTATTTCAATGTGTAAAGTGTGCGTTGTTCTGCTATCACTATAATGAAAACATCAAACTTTGAACTATGCAAAAAGGTGTTTGAAGTGTGAGCAAGAGAATATTGAAGGACCTGGGACATCCACATACTCTAGAGCTAAGTTCACCAATAAACCTGGTCTTCATTTGACAATATGCTTTAGTTGAGTCATGTTAGGTGTGACAAGGGTCAGAAATATCTTGAGACAACATGTGAAGAATAAAGGATCAATGACAAAGACAGCATGTCCATTTTTCTTTGTTTCCAGAAAGAACATACCATCTGGATGACAAAAAAAAAATGAGAATTAAACAAAAGTTATAAAGATTATGTCACTAGAGTTTGCAATTTGAACTAGCTTTAGATGCAGGAATAAATATTTTCTCATGGGCAGACATCTCACAAAAACATGCCAAAGTTTGCTCACCAGAGACTGCCTGATTTTAACCAGTAGTTTGAAACATGAACTTTAGTACTATAGCAAGAGGAAAAAAATGCTTTAGTAAAAAAAAAAAATCAACAAAGCCAGATGAAACAGACTTCATCCTTTTAGAAATGTAAACAAAATAGAAGATATCCCCAGTATTCTAGATAAAAACATAATGGATGGTTGAGAGTGATGTTGTCTAAAATCCATGTATTAGTCCTACAATGTGGGACTTCATAACAAAGCAATGCAACCTCACGGGAAGCATGAGGGCACATAGAGGGAGCTTGTAGACTAGAGTTATAAGGCTGAGGACAGAACCACCAGTGGGGTGGGGTTTTTTCAATCTCAAGTCATAGTATTTCCAAAAGGCAGAAAAATAATTCCATACACCAAACCACAGGTTAAGTATGGAAATTCATGAGCTAGAAATGTCTCCCGTCATTGGAAGCTAAAAGAACAGTGGAGCCTGGTATAAACTATGCCACAGATTGAGGCAAAGTTTTACCAATTTGTGGTTTTTTTTTTTTGTTTTTGTGAGCCTTGGGAACTTCATTTAATAATAATAATAATAAACTCAACCAGCAACCTAATTCTGAATACCTTCAGGCTGTTTCTCAGTCCAACTCTTCAATCAGGTTTCATGCTAAAATCACATAAAATCTGTATGAGAAAAAGGGGCCCCTAAAGGAGGGAAAGTAGAAAATTGCTTTCTTTTTTAATCTTTCCTGGGCCTTTGCTTCTGCCCAAGACACTGGTTTCTGTTTTAAGTCATAACCTCCTACCTTAATGTAGTACAAGACATACTTTGACTCTTCCTTTTCATGATGTGTGGATGTCATAGAAACCCATCATTATCTCTATCCACCTTCCCTTCCCCCATTCTCTTGTGATGTCAGATTTATTCTCTAAGGTGCCCTGCATCTTTGCAGCCTTCAGGGAAGGTGCAATCAAAACTTAGCCATTTCTGTGGAAAGCACAACAGGGGTCCATCTCCTTAGCCTGGCATCCAGATAGACTAGAATATTCACTGGAGGAAAAGCTGAACCAAGTCCATTAGAAGAGACCAGAATGAGAGGTCTCAGGAGTGCTGCAAAGGAAACCAAGAGCCTAAATACATTTGAAAACTAAAGTGCAGTGTAAATCAATACTTTTGAGCTTGCAGCTCAAGGTTATTCATTCAGCCGAGACCTCTTGTACATTTCAAGTTTCTTTACTTTAAGTTCAAAAAGTTCATGCATTTGAAATTTGGAAGAAAGAAAAAAAGGTCAAATTTTGCATTTTCACAGAAGGTGGTATACCTTTGGAGTAATCGTTATTTAGGATTGCTTGTTTTGTACAATTTATTCTGAAATTTATTTTTATTCTGCTTTGTCCCAGAATTGGTGGGGAAATTGGAATGTTTCTCTCTGATCCAGAGCTCATAATGGTTATGCATATTTCTCTCTTTGGGATGCCTGAACCCCATCTTTCTTGTAATAAGTCAATTTTACATCATATGCTTTATTTGATTTATCATGACTTGCTCTTTCAAGTGAAAGGTGCCTTGAGAACATGGGCAGAATAAATATTCTTCTTTAGATAGGGACAAAGATTTCCCAGGCCAGAAATCAGCCCTCCCCAGGAGCCTTTCTGAAAACTGAAAATGCACTTTCTAGGATAATCACATACTAGCATATTTCATATCTCAGTACAGATGAGGTTTTCAGAATAGCAATAACGGGAAAAAGAACTGCTCCATAATGAGACCACCAGAGCTTTGTCTTAAAGACAGAGGGCCAGGGATTAACTGTGGATTTGTCTGACTCTGAGAGAAGATGAGCTCTGCAGGAAATGAACTCAGTATCTTTCTATAAAGAAGCAGAGTCTGTGTCTCCTGGACTTAGGTTGGCAGTAAGGCTGTGAATGAACTAGACCTTAGTTTCTTTCTCTGTAAAACAAGAATGGACATTGCATCTGCCTTTTAGCATGTTGAGTGATAATTAACTTGTAAAGAAGTGAATGCAGTAATTGGTAACTGGTGCCTGAATATGGTCATCATTCTACTTATCATCATCTGCATCTGCATCCAAGCCATAAAGTCACTGTACAGCAAGGTTTTTAATGTGGATATAAAATCTAGAAGCATTTGGCAACCAAAAATGAAAATTGACAGTTGTCCAAGAGAAACAAGAAATTAAGTGGTAGAAAAACTACCATGTCAAAAACTAGAATTAACTTTTACTTAGTGTCAAAATTTAGAATTTAATTTTACTTAAAATACTTCTAGACTGATGGCTGGGAATCCAGAGGGATCAGCCCTCTGTTACAAGAGTTTGATGAATAACAATGGCCTTATTTTGTCAATGATTGTCTATTAAATATCATTCTGTATCCTAGAATTGCTATAAGAATTTAACCATTTAATAAATAGTAAGTACTCTGAAAATTTCTAACACATCATAAAATAATTCCAATAACATATTTATTAGTAGTTTAATTTTTTAAACAACCTAGTAATTTCTACAAACTCCCATACAAATAAATATATCATTTTAAATATTGCTATAAAATAAATCATAATCCTTCAACATGAAACAAGTCCTCCTTTAAATGACATATTAAAGGCCACAGAGATAATGAGCTTGCATGCCAATGTACACAGTCTTTCTCCAAAGCCTTGATCTATAATTTCTCCATCTTGGCTTACAAAGGATTAATTCACTGTTAGGTTCAAAGCAAAGTATGTGCTGAGCTGAAATATTGTAGTGCTATGTGTCAACCACAACAATGGAGATTCAATTCTGAACATAAACAACAATATCAATATAGTTGCCCTGTAGGTTCTCTTTTGTACTTTGAAAGAATAACAAACAACTACCATGTCAGATGATGGAAGGTGAAGAGGGTGACACAGCACTAGCATTTCATTATGTATGTCAGGATTCAACCAGCCACAGACAAAAAGTATACAGGGAAAATTTTGTTTCTGTATTAAGTATGTAGCAAGCTTTTCTTTACTTGCCATTATCCTTTCAGACAATTATTTTCAGAGTATATTACTATATTAAGCATTATAAACATTTGAGAGATGATTTAAAGTACACAGGAGGTTATATAGATTATATATAAATACCATCACTATTATATAAGGTGTTTGTGTATCTACAGACTTGGATATCACCAGCAAGATTGAACCCTACTATTCTAGGTGATCTTAGTTAACCTTGTAACTAACCTTTAGATGAAACTTCATTATCCAAATACTCTCAACATTTATCTGCACAAACAGAGATCCAAACACTGATTGAAGTTTAATCTCTCTTTTATACAATTATTCGGAGATGGTCATAGGAATTACAGTTTGTTAATGAACTAAGTTTTTTTTTTTTCTGGTTTTCTAGTGTATGTAGCTGTCAAGTGAGACTGGCCTGTAATTTATCAAAGACCCAGATAATGTTTCCAATATAATAGATTTACCTTCTCAATAAGAAAGGTCAGTCTTCTTGGATTCTAATGACATCTGAAAGTATTCATCTAATTAGACCTTACAAATCTATGAGAATAATGTATTTTATTAACTCATCTGAGTTTTGGTTGTTGAACTTTCTCACAAATAAAGAAACAATTATACAGTTACTCAGAAAACAAAAATGCAAAATGTTGAATTCTTTATTTGAAAGCAACAGAAAGAAACCAAGATATTTAGTAGTTTTTTTACTGTGCCCTCTGTTGTCTACACTGACAGGAAAATACTCACCTCTAACTAACTGGAGAACTTGGCAAAGGTTAGCAAACAACATTAGAAGGACTACAAAACTAGGAATTTTTTTATGTTCATATTTGCTATATATTGTAACAGACTCATACACAAACAAGACTTGCTTATTTGTTTTTAATGTACGTAACACATGCTTTTTTATCTAATACAGGCACTAACATACAAATGATGTAGAAATCAAAAATTACTAAATAAAATAGTCTGTTTTTAAATAATTGTTAGCAATAGCTAAAGTAATTTCACCCTAATGGATAGAAATAGCCTTTTTATAGTTTCTTATTTTTTATTTAGCCATTTTTATATATTATTTCACAACTGCAGTTTTCTCTGCTTCCTGCCTATTCACTCCTCAGTTTTCCTTTAGAAAAGGGGCAGGCTTCCCAGGGATACCAACAAAATAGGCCATATCAAGTTGCAATAAGAATAGGTACCTGCCTTGCCTGAAGGAAGCAATCCAATGTGGATATATATTACACATTTAATAAAACCTGAATATTAGGGAGAGAGCACCCAGTCAAATCCTAAGCAGACAGTTCAGGAAATTCTTAAATCTTGAATACAAAGATAAACAACTGAGTCACACCTTTAATCCCAGCACAGGGAAAGCCTACAGTAGTGATCTCCACCCTTGATCCCACAACTGCAGAAATAGAACTTCTCTGTTTCTGTGAGTTCAAGGCTACATGCCTTTAATCCTTACCTAGATGAGATGTGGTATATAAGGGCTGTAGAAACCCAGAGAAAACAGAAGCAACTGGGAGAAGAGACTGGCAGAAGTGACTAGGAGCAAGGCTGAATAAGTTGTAAGACAGCTGGGTGAGAATTGACTGTGGTGCTTCCTCTCTGATATTTCAGCCTTCCCCTGATATTTGGTTCTGAGTCTCATTTGTGATACTACAATCCAATAGGGGAAAAATGATCATAGAAGCAGTAACACTCTGAGACAGCCTCTGCTACCACTGTTAGGAGTCCCATAAGAGGATCAAGCTACACTACTGTAACATGTATGCAGAGGGCCTAGGTCAGATGCATGCAGGCTCCTTGGTTGTCAGTTCAGTCTTTGTGAGCCCCTTTGAGCCCAGGGTTGGTTGATTTTGTGAGTTTTCTTGTAGTGTACTTGACTCTTTGGCTCCTACAGTTCTTCCTCCCATCTTCCATAGGATTCCCAAACTCTGACTAATGCTTCTCTGTTGGTCTCTGCATCTGTGCATCAGCATAGCAGAATACCATTAAGAGTTATTTCACTGACTTCTTTTTTATTTGCCATAATGTGTGGTGCTATTTTATATTTCTGGGATATCCAGACTTTGGTTTCTTGCCGTCCAGATAATGTCAGGGGTGATTCCCTCTCGTGGCATGGATATCATTTTGAACCAGCCATTGTTTGGGCATTCACACAATTTCTGGGCCACCTTTACCTCAGCCCCTCTTGCAGGCAGGATGAATTGTAGGTTGAGGATTTTTGACTTAGTTCGCATTCCAAGCCCTCCACTGGAAGTCTTGCCTGGTTACAGGAGATAGCTGGCCCAAGATCCTTATTCCCACTTTCTAAGAGACTTAGTTAAGGTCATCCTCACAGATTCCAGGGCGTTTCTGTTGCTCTAGCTTTCTACCTTGCCCCCAAATTCCTTGAATTCTAATTTTCTTTCCTAGTACTCTTTACCTCAATCTGACCCCACCTGATCCCTCCTGTTGCTCCCCCATCATCCGCCAGTCCACCTACAAAATCTATTTTATTTCCCCTTCCTAAGGAGATCATGCATTTCCCCTTGAGCCATCCTTATTACTTAGTCTCTCTTGGTCTGTGGATTATAGCATGGTTATCTTTTAGTTTACAGCTAATATCCATTTATAAGTGAGTACATACCTTGTTTAACTTTTCTGGATCTAAGTCACTTCACTCAAGATGATTTTTTTCTGGTTTCATAAATTTGCCTTCAAATTTCATCATGTTATTCTTCAGTGACTGGATAACATTCTATTATATAAATAAACAATATTTTAAATCATTTTTTGGTTGAAGAACATCTAGTTTGATTCCAGTTTCTTATTATTATAAATAAATCTGATATGAATATAATTGTGTAAGTGTCCTTGTTGTAGGATGGAACATCCTTAGTGTATATGCCCAGAAATGTTACAGCTGGGTCACAAACAAGTAGTCTTAAGTTAGATGGAGACAGTAATGTAAATATGTTGGACAGACTGCCAAGCACAAATGCCAAAACTGTCCATGTGAGATATCACAGTTGGATACAGTTTGCCCTCTAACATAAGTAGAGTTTTGGAGCAGTCAGAGAGTTCCCTCACTCTCCTAGATTTGAATATGGCTGAGCCTGTTATAGAAAGAATGGAGATGGGGTGGAGGGAGCTCTGACTAACCTTTCAATGGCTCATTCATCTATTAACATAATGCTATGATTTAAGAGTTAAGACAGAGTAAGTTCTAATCCCAACTCCACTTGTCTGTGCAAATTGATTATCTTGTATGAAGATGTGTCACTGATTGGTTTAATAAGAAACTAATCTTTCTGGTCAGGGTACAGATTCAATGCACTGCCTATCAAAATCCCAACACAATATTTTGTGGACCTTGAAAGAACAATACTCAATTTCATTTGGAATAACAGGAAAGCCAGGATTGCCAAAATAATTTTACTCAACAAAAGAACCTCAGGAGGTATCACCATCCCTGACTTCAAGCTATACTATAGAGCTACAGTAATAAAAACAGCCTGGT
>PVIH01017403.1:0-41968 GCA_004025045.1 Sigmodon hispidus | reverse complement strand
TCCATGGCACTTGTGAAAGGTCCATGACAACTTGTCAAGAATCTGTCCTTCCTTCCCTCCCTACCTTCCTCCCACCCACCTACCATGAGGATCCTGGAGATTGAACTCCGGTTGCCCTGACTTGACTGTAAGCTCTTTCCCCTAGTGAGCCATCTCCACCCTACAGCAGTTATCTTATAAGGTATTGAGGATACATATTCTTCTGCTATATAAGGAAAACAATACATTAAAGTGAGGAGCAGATGTTATGAGACAGTCTAGGAACAACAGTTAAAAATACTTGCTCTTTTTTTTAATATTTATTTTTATTTTATGTGAATTGGTGTTTTGCCTGCATGTACAACTGTGTAAGGGTGTCAGATCTTGGAATTACAGACAGTTGTTAGCTGCCATGTGGATGCTGGGAATTGAACGCAGGTTCTCCAGAAGAACAGTCTTAACTGCTGAGCCATCTCCAGCCCCACACATACTTTTGCTAATGAAGGAAAAGATGACTGAATGGTCTGGCTAAGTGTGGCTAAAGGCAATTGCCATCAAGTCTGGAGAGCCTGAGTTTGATCCCTAAGATAACTGATTCTCACAAGTTGTCCTACATTCCATGTACATGTACAAGAATGCATACACTTGTACACAATGAAAATATTTTTTAAAAGTTAAGAGAATATTGAGTCTAGAAGACTATGGAATGCTCATTATAAGGACTGATAGGAATTTTGGAGATAAGAACTGAACATAAAGAATGAATGAGTGCTGGAGAGAAATCTGATTTAGAGAAGTTTAGGAATGAGTAATATATCATTCTCTAATGTGTTTTGAAAGTTGGCCTTTTAATATAATAGTAAACATTTTGAATATTTATAAAATATCTGTTTTTAGAATAGGTTAAAACAAATATCAGGTACTATGTATTAGCAACTATAAGTTTACAATAGCTGATCACTAACTTGGAATTCTACATTTGACAGTAAAATGATGGTGGTAATAAAGTTTAGGGAAAATACTTCTGATTGACTTTTTTCCTTCTTTTTAAGTAAGACGGCTTAATGTGTTTTATAGGAGAAATAAAATTTACTTACTAAAAGGATATTAAATGCATGAAGAAATAATAAGTTCACAAACAAAAGAGAATAAACATGTTGAATGGTACAAAAGAACTTAAGAGAAAAATAATTGCTCAGGATGAAGCTCATTGGTAGAGCTCTTGCCTAGCATGCAAAGTGCCTTAATTCAATGCCTAATACTTTTGAGAAGAAAAAAAAAACTGACAACCATGGTTGATAGTGAAATTTAATGAGTTTTTTCTTACATGATCATATACTAAAAAGTAGGAGACATTAGACACAGCAATATGTTTCTAATTCTAGTACTCAGGTAGCTAAGGCTGGAAGATTAAAAGTTTCAGACCTTGTCTGGAGGCATGGTAGAACCAGACATAAGGCAACTATCTTACCTTACTGTGTTTCAAGTCACTGAAAACTAGATTAAATAGAGATGTTTGTTTGAATGTGTATATATGAGTGCTTTGCCTGCATGTATTTCTGTGTGTTACCTGCATGTCATACATATGCTTAGTGCCTGCAGAGGCCAGATGGTGTCAGATCCTAGGAACTGGAGTTACAGACAATTGGCCTCCTTGTAGGTCCTGAGAAAGAAACCCTGGGTCTTGTGGAAGAGCAGCATTAATCACTTAGCCCGTTTTTCAGCCTTGTTCATGATCTGGTTTTTTTTTTTTTTTTTTTTTTTTTTTGGCATGTAGTTCTGTCAAACCTTTTGTTGTGCCATAGGAGTGTTTCTATGTCCAGAAGCCACAGTATAAAAGGCAAGTTTTCTGATGGCACACTGTTTCTGAGACACAGGTACAAGTCAAGCCTGTGAAGGATTACAACACAGCATATTATGGTTTTCATAAGTGTAAGAAAAAAAATCTGTGGCTGGAGACATGATTCATTAGTTAATTACAATTGTACTTGCACAGGACCTGGGCTTAGTTCCAAGCATCTGCATGGTGGCTTACAGTCATTCATAATTCCAGATTCAGAGGATCCAAAGTCTTCTGGTTGAGTCAATGTCTTGTGCTTCTTACACATTTTTTTGGATACTTTTGGAGAGTAAAAAACAGTGACACATTCATTAGTTGACTAACAAGTATTAGTTTTTGCATGCGGGAGACACACACTCACTGCCCGGTGCCACAGAGAGTTTATTTTAGGGAGTTGGAATATCCAGAAAAGGGGGGAGAGAGAAGGAAGGAAGAAGAGAAGGGAAGGGGTTCGCTGCCACATGTTTCTTATTAAGAGAGGGGGTGGGCACAGATCTACATAGCCACACCTAGGGGCCTGCTCTTTGTTCTGTGCATTCCACCTCATGGCACCACACGGAAACAAGTGAACAAACTCTGTAGTGCTGGGCATTATTCTCTTTAAAAAAACAAAAAACATAATAATCATACATAGTAATCTTAGTTAAAAAAATATGGGGGTGACAAGAAGGCTCAGTGGTTAAGAGGACTACCTGCACTTCCAGAGGTGTCCTCAGTTTCCATCAATAACATGGTAGCTCATAACCATCTATAGTGGGATCTGATGCCCTTTTCTGGCATAAAGTCATTCATGATAAATAGAATACTTGCATACATTAAATAAATAAATCTTTAAAAAGGCCTGAGTGGTGTTGGCTTATGTCTTTAATCCTGCTCTTGGGAGGTAGAAGAAAGCAGATCTCTGAGTCTGAGGCCAGCCTGATCTACAGAGTTAGTTCTGGGATAGCCAGGGTTACACAGGAACCCTGTCTCGAAAGAAATAAGAATAAAAGGAAAATTATGACAACTCCTGGTATGTAGAAGATATATTGTACAGTGTGTTTTCTTTCCTAAAGCTGTTGTATCATCTTAACAATGTACATCCAGGAATATATTACAGAAAGGAATTCTTCTCATGCAGACTCTTCCTTTTTCATGTAGGTCGCTTCGGGTTAATTCTTTGTCTCATTCTGTTGACCTGTCTCATCTTAATCTCTTCAGACAGTGTGATTGACTAAAATAATCGAGTATTCCAGTTGCACTATGCTATTGTAGTTGAGACCATGGCCTTATCCCACAAAACTGAGCCAAAGAAGGGCCAGTGGATTTAAACAAGGACTGTGTGCCATTTACAGTAAGCATCCTATCATGGAACTAGCCTGTCAATATGAAAATCTAGAGAACCACATTTTTTCTTATGTGTTTTGTGGAAATTAACAATCACAAACACACAGAGGTTAGGGTTGTAAATGAATGGAAATTCTCATTTATGTGCAGTTAAATGCTTTGAGAACTAGCACTGTAAAGAAAGCCTACCCGCACACAGCCCGACCTTCCTGTTTTCTGTCTGCCTAAGCACAGAAAGGTTTGATGCATGTTGACAGGTAAGCTCTGGTAATTTATTCCCATATAACATTTCACATTTTCCTTTGATTTGGCAATCTCCTGTCTGTGCTGCTTTTGACTGATTATGTTCTTTATTCCCATATAGCCCAATGCATGGAAAGCTAACAGAATGGAACATAAATCAGGATCCCTTTCCTCTAGCCGGGAGTCTGCTTTTACCAATCCAGTTTCTGTTACTAAACCAGTGGTACTAGCTGCTGGTGTAGTTCTAAACTCTCCCAGAGAGGTAAGTGAGGATTGTAAGTCAGCCTTTTCAAATAGTGCCCTTTTTCTTTTCTTTTTTCCTTAATGTATTTATTTATTTTGTGTTCATTGGTGTTTTGCCATGGTTTTTGAGTCTCTTGGAACTAGAGTTAACAGTTGTGAGCTGCTGCCATGTGGGTGCTGGGAATTGAACCCAGATCCTCTGAAAGAGTAGTAGGTGCTCTTAACCACTGAGCCATCTCTCCAGCCTCTCTTTTTTTTAAAAAAAAAAAAAAAAAGATGGCATTTTATGTAGCTCATCTTGACCTTGAGGATGACCTTTAACACCTGATGGAACACTATAAATAGAGTGTCCGGTCCCCTAGACCTAGAGTTACAAACAGTTGTGAATTATTAAGATAGGTGCTCGGTACTGAACCCAGGTCTTGTAGGACAGCCAGTGCTCTGAACTGCTGAGCCTAACTATTTATTAAAATTTGTAAAGGAATAATTTTGTCAAAGTTATCATTTCTGACCAAAATATGGTTATACATGCCTAAATCACAGTACAACCTGAGGCAAGGGCATCATTTTAAGTTCTTGGCCAGCCTGGGCTATACAATGGGATCTTTATACACACAAAAAAAAAACCCTTATATTTTCCCATTTATTTGTGCTAAGATGTGCAGTGGGAAGTGTAGTTAATATACCATTTCTGTTGTGGCTATACTTATCTAACATTTGCTTCCTTACTGATGTCATTTATTAGGTGTCAAGTAGGCAATATTTGGGTGATGTAATCAATAACTCAAGATTGGCCCTCCACTGGTTTCTGTGGAAGGATTAAAATATGTGTATGATATGAACCAGGAGTCTGTATTATAAAAGTCCTACAGAACTAGTGTTTTTAAACAAACTGGTTTGTGGGAGAGTTTTGTTGTTTCATATATATATATGTGGGTATTTGGCCTGCATGTATGTATGTCTCAGATTCGTGGATTTACATAATGTTGTGAGCTGTCCTGCGGATTTTGGGAATTATACCTGGGTTCTTCAGAAGAATAGTCAATGCTCTTCACCACTGAGCTTATCTCTAGTCCTGTTTTTTCAAGCAAAAGACAAGAATCAATATGGTATGGGAAGTAACTCTGGGAGTCCTAGTTTTTGCCCTTTACTATTAGGAGCAATCTATTTGTCTTGTTTGCCAGAGTCCCTCCAGCACTACCCCTCCGATTGAGATCAGCTCCTCTCGCCTGACCAAATTGACCCGCCGAACCACAGACAAGAAGAGTGAGTTCCTGAAGGCTCTGAAAGATGAACGAAATGGAGACTGCACAGAAAGCAGAGATTGTGACAAGCTAGAGGGGGTAATGAATTTTTCTGTTGTACTTCCTATTTTTCTTGTTGTTATATATGGGGTTTGTTTGTTACTGTTTTTGGTTTTTCTCAAGACAAGGTTTCTACATTACAAGTATAATACTGACTGTCCTCGAATTTACCATTGTAGACCAGGCTGCCTCTGCCTCCTGAGTGCTGGGATTATACATGTATACATCTGTCCATATGCCACAGTCCACTATTGGAGGCTAGAAACTGCTTGCAGATTTCAAGCATCAAACTTGAACCATCTCACTGGCCTTCTTTCTTTTCTTTTTGTTTCTTTGAGGCACAATCTCACTATGTGCCCCTAGTTGCCTTCAAAATCATAGAGATCCTTCTGCCTCTTCCTCTTGAGTACTAGATTCAAAGGCCTGTACCATCTTCCTTGGCCTAGCCTTGATACGTTTATATATGGTTTTATTGGAAGAAACATTTAAATATAAAGCATTTTACATTGACATATGATTTAAGAATAGCTGTACTTTATTAAGAATTAAAGTGAACATTTTTAATCGCAACACTGGGGACACAGAAGGTCTTCACCCTAGGAGCCATTTCACCAGCCATCATGATTAATTTTTGAAGAAAAGCATAAGAGGGGGCTGGAGAGATGGCTCAGCGGTTAAGAGCACCGTCTGCTCTTCCAGAGGACCCGGGTTCGATTCCCAACACCCACATGGCAGCTAACAACTGTCTGTAGTTCCAGTTCCAGGTAAACACAAAGGCAAATAGATAAATAATAAATAAATAAAGTTTAAAAAAGAAAAAGAAAAGCATAAGAGATGGCAACTATATGCACCTCAAAAGTATGAAATCCACATATGGCAATTCCACTTTAATTATTTTATTTTTATTTTATGTGAGCTGGTGTTTTGCCTGCATGTGTAACTGTGTAAAGGTGTCAGATCTTGGAATTACAGACAGTTGTTAGCTGCCATGTAGTTGCTGGGAATTGAACTCAGGTCCTCCGGAAGGACAGTCAGTGCTCTTAACCACTGAGCCATCTCTCCAGCCCAATGTTGCATCATTTTCTAAATAGTGTCTTTAACAAAAGAAACCTTGTTTTTGTTTTGCCAGGTGCCAGGTGAGAGTTTGTTTTAGAGAGTTATCAAGAGGCAGGTATCCGGAGAAGAGCAGGAGAAAGGAGAGGAAGGAAAGGAAGGACAGAATTCTCCTTAAGGTTCTTGTGGGTGTGTTGCTGTATGGAATAGTCTTTGCTGTGCTCAGAATCTGTGCTCTCTACTTCATTTGTTTTGTGTGATTTTGTGTTGAAGTTTACATACACCCTTAACTTCTGACTCTCCAGGTTATTGGCACAGCAGGTCTCAGTTTTTAAGTGGGAAAAACCTGTGTAGATTGAGGATGAGATGTGGTCTGATGAAACACTGTTGTAATTCCATTGAACCAAATGTGTCTGCCCATCTCTTTCCTATTACAGTTGGAGGGCAGCCACACACCCGAACCAAAGGAAAATGGAGAACAAGGATGTCTTCAGAATGGTCTTTCTCTACCCATTGTGGAAGAAGGGGAGGTCCTATCCCACTCTCTGGAAGCAGAGCACAGGTGAGGATAAGATGTATGGGCATATAAGAAACTTAAAAATACTTAGAATTTAATAGAGATGTGACCATGAAATCCTGACTTATTCTTGGTGCCTGCCCCAGGTTAGACTGTTGCTCACTGGGCATTCCCTCAGATTTTGTCCCCCTTTTCACAATCCCCAACATTTTTGTGAAGTTTAATTTCAGACTTAGTTTTAGGGATATAGTCAGGGTGAAGAAGATATTTCCATGGATGTATTGTTGGCTCAACTGAGCAGTGACTGTAAAAATCTCTTTAAAGGTGATTTGAAAAACCTGGGAATCCAATGTATGGAACCAACTGTTTTAACTGAGGACCTTGTATATAGTGTAGTTTGCCTTCTACAACCACATAGCAGATGGCACCTGCCAAGTATGGCAGTACTTCTTGTGGTTCTCAGCCTTCCTAACAACAGTATGTGTTAGTTTTCTGAGTAGGAAAAAACACACACACACTACCAGACACCATACAAGAGTTCATTCCAGAAAGAGTTACTGAGCATCGGGTACCTGAACAAGAACGGGAGAGGAGGAAGAGAAAGAGGGAGAGAGAGGACTGACACGCGGCCTTTCTTTTTGAAAGAAAGGGTAGCAGGGATGTACGTAGTCACACCTAGGCATGTGCCACGAATTCTTACACTAAGACCCTTTAATACAATTTATGTTGTGGTGACCCCCCAACCATAAAATTATTTTTGTTTCCACTTCATAACTATAATTTTGCTAGTTATGAATTATAATGTAAATATCTGATATGCAAGTACCTGATACGTGACTCATGTGAAATTCTTTTGATCCCCAATGGGTAGTGCCCCACAGGTTGAGAACCGCTGGTCTAGAGGCGTCTCAAAGGTTATTGAGGTCAAGAGAGCCCCACACGCCTTGAAATGAAAGAGCTATGGAGCACAGAGAGATGTGCTAATTTGTTCCCGAGGAACAAAGTAATTTCTTCTTTCTTAATTTGGATCTGTAAAAAGTTTCCTTGCAACAAGGTTTTTGGTTGATTTTTATTTTGTTTTCTTTTGTTTTTTGTACCATCTTATTTCCTATTTCTGTTTTTTATTTGTTTGTTTTTTAAGATAGGGTTTCTTTGTAACAGTCCTGGCTCTCCTGGACTCACTCCTGTACACCAGGCTGGCCCCAGACTCACAGATTCATCTGATATTGCCTCAAGTGCTGGGACTAAAGGTGTGCGCCACCAGGCCCATCTGTGTCTCTACTCTTTTAATTGGGTCATTTTCCCTTTAACCATAAGAGCCTCCATTTAATCATGAGAGCAACTGTAAAACTTGTCCTTCTAGGAGGAAAACAAAATTTCTTCTGTAACAGCCTTGGGCAGGTATTTCTCATGGGTTCTAGTGAGCTTCGTGGTCAAGCTTAGTAGCATCCTGTTTTCTGTACTGCCCTTTTGCCTCCTCCAGGTTATTAAAAGCGATGGGATGGCAGGAATATCCTGAAAATGATGAGAGTTGCCTTCCACTCACAGAGGATGAGCTCAAGGAGTTCCACATGAGAACAGAGCAGGTACAAAGCCCTGAGCCCCCATCGTTCCATTCCCCCATCCCCCACCCACCCCAGCACCTCATCACACATATACACACACACTGAGCTTAGAATCTCCACCCTGTCTTTAGACAGGCTTTTACCCAGTGTCGTAGTGATGTGTGACTTTAATCCCAGCTTGGTCTATATTGAGTTCCAAGACAGCCAGGGCTACCTACAGAGGAAACTCTGTTTCAAAACAACAAAGGGGCTGGAGAGATGGGCTCTGTGATTGTTCTTTAGAGAACCCAGGTTCAGTTCTCAGCACCCACACAGCAGCTCACAGCTTCTGTAACTCCAGTTCCAGGGCTTTTAGCACCTTCACACAGACATACATGCAGGCAAAACACCAATGCACGGTAGAAATAAATTAATAAATCAAAAAATGGGATCTCGTTATGTAGTGTTGGTAGTTCGGTGCGTGCTATGTAGACCAGACTACTTTCAACCTACAGCTGTCCCGCCTCTGCCTCATTGTCACTAAGATTACAGCCATGAGCTACTGAAGCTGGCCAGGAAATCCTAAAATTGAAAGACTTCCATTACCACCATAGAAGAGTGGGTGTCAGGCTGCCTGTACAATATGAGTCTCAGTGAGCAGATTTAGAAAGTAAGTAACAGGTTCCCTGCTCACAGCTCTAACCCCTTACCAGAATCACAAGGTTGTTTAGAAAACTGTCCCCGTCTTCTGGTACTCTGACCATAACTGTAACCAAAAGGCTTACGTAAATGACTGAGTTTATGCTTGGATTCTTACTGAGTAAAACACCAGATCCTAGGTTTACAATACAAAAATGAACAAAAGAAATGTCTACAGACCTCATTTGCTTATTCTCTGCAGACAGCCATCCATCCACCTGCAGCATAGATAATGGGCTGGAGAGAGATGGCCTGGAGCTTAACAGGACATCCAGCTCTTGCATAGGAACTGAGTTTGATTCTTGGCAGCCATGTTGACTCACAACCACATGTAACTTCACTTCAAAAGGATTTGAAGTCTTTGGCTTCTGTAGCCACCACACACAATTAAAAATATAAATCTGGGGCTGGAGAGATAGCTCAGGGGTTAGGAGCACTGGCTGCTCTCTCAGCACCCAGTTGGCAGCTCACAACTGTCTGTAACTCCAGTTCCAGAGCTCTGACATCTTCATACCAATGTACATAAATAAAGTTAAGTAAATGTTTAAAAAAATAAAAATCTGGGCTGGACAGTAGTGAGTGGTGCATACCTTTAACCCCAATACTCTAGATGTTGGCAGATCTCTAACTTTGAGGCCAGCCTGGTCTATATAGAGAATTCAAGAACACCTAGGACTGTAACACAAAGAAACTCTGTCTCGAATAACCCAACAATAGATAATAATCTTTAAAGCATAATGACACCTGAGAATTCTCATAATGGAGCAGTGTACAAGCTGACATAAGATTTTTTCTCTTGGAACTGTTTAGAAGCTTAGACTGATTTTTTTATATATGTATATTTGGATGGCCCAGGTATAGTGGCATATGTTTTAAAAGCTAGGCTCAGTCCAGCTCATGAGGCAGAGTTCAGCAGAACTCTGAATCCGAGGCCAGCATGGTCTACATAGGGACATCTGGGGTTACATAGTTAAGATCCTGTTTCTAAATAAAACAAGTGAAATCCATGTAAGGTTCATGTTCAAATTGAAGTTTAGGAAGTACCACTTTAAGAGATGTTAGGTCTCTTCGGATTTACCTCGACTCTCTGCAATTCAGTCTCATGGACCTATGTAGTCATTGAAGAGTTTTATTTTCTCTCTCTCTCTCTCTCTCTCTCTCTCTCCCCCCCCCCCTCTCCTGTGCTCCATAGCTACGAAGAAATGGGTTTGGGAAGAACGGCTTCTTGCTGAGCCGAAGCTCCAGCCTGCTCTCCCCTTGGAGAAGCACTAGGAGTCCAGAGTGTGAGGACTCCGACACAGACACAAGCAGCAGCGAGACGTCAGATGACGATGCCTGGAAATAGAGGTTGCAGTGCTCACAGTTGACCCGCCCCACTGAGCTCAGCTTTGTGTTTAGAGAATATAAAAATGTTCTTTTCCTTTTCTTATGTTGTTGAATACTTCATGCACAAGGGAAATAATCATATCCCAAAGAGAAAGCAATTGTCTTGCTTAGCTTTTGTTATTGTTCCCTGTTATCTGCTTAATAGAGACATTTGTGTGGTGGAATATTTTAAGCACACACACACACAGTACCTGTGGGGCCGTGCACAAGTAGGAGCTGGCAGTGCAGAGCTGCAGGAGGGAGATAGTGCTCTGCTCAACAGCTTCTACTACCAGCCCTTGGGCACTCACCCCTGTGGTCAAGCAATCATTGTCAATGACAAAATGACTATTGAAGTTATAATTGTATTAAATTAATGCTAATAATTTGGATATTTTATTTTATTTTTGGCTGCTCGGGTAACTTAGCCCTTAACCAAGCATATGTGGTTGTTTTTTGTTTTACTTTTTTGTTGTTGTTTTTTTCTTTTTTGGGTACAGCTGTAAAATATTTGGATATAGGAAATGTTATTCTTGCAGCCTTGATATTCAGGGTGGATTGTAAAATATGAATTTTTGTGAGATTTCAAAGATTAAGATTATTTTGATAACATTATTTACAGATTTAAAAGATGTGGTTATCACAAGTCTGTTGAGGGGAAACTACTGCATAAAATAACTAACGTGGAATAAATATTTTGCATCAGTTTGCATTGTCTTGTGTAAGAAATATATTTTCTTTAAAATTAAAGGGTGGATTCTTTTTTTGGGAAATATTTTTAGAAGTCTAGGAGAAAAGCAATTTTAGCCACCTGAATTCCTTTTGTTTCAGCAAAAATTCTTGATACAGAAGGACCTGTGCAATAAATTCTTTTTTTATTAACATTTATTTATTTATTATGGATACAGTGTACAGAAGAGGGTACCAGATCTCATTGTAGATGGTTGTGAGCCACCATGTGGATGCCGGGAATCGAACTCAGGTCCTCTGGAAGAGCAGTCGGTGCTCTTAACCTCTGAGCCACCTCTCTAACCCGCAATAAATTCTTAATAAACTACATTTTCTTTCTTGAAAGAATTTTTTTAGTGTCTAGGATTTACCAGTATGCATGGGTTTGGGGGGTCTTTATGACCATTTCAAAAGAGCCCTGATCTGGTCTTCCTACTTAATAAGAACTAGGTATATGGGGAGTGAATGAACCGTGGCTGGCCAGTAGCCAATGAAGTAGTTGTTTTAGAAATGATGAAACCCTTAGAATAAAGTTTTATGGGCTAGAAGTTAAACATCTGGAACTAGCATCCTTTGGCTGTCCCTACTAGATACCACTCAGTATCATTCCTTGATAAGACAGGGAAGTGAATAATACACAATGTTGAGTGCAGAATTCAAAAAGAAAATGTATTGTGGACTCAGCCAGAGCAAACATAGTGTACCCACTGCATTACAAAGACTGGGAAGGTTACTGTAGAAGAGTGTGGACAGCCTGTATGCTTATTGTATGGTATAAGTCAATGGGCCAATCTTGAAGATGACAGTGAGATGGATTGAGGTGCTCTCCCTCCGAATCTGACAACTAGCATTCAGTGCCTGGGACCATGAGGTGGTTGGAGAGAACTGATTCCCACAACTTTTTCTCTAAGTTGTACATGTGCATATGGCATGCACATGTGTGTACACATACACACTAAATGAATAAAGAGGTTTGGTGGTTAGGAGCACCTATTCTTGCAGGGGTCCTGGCTTTGGCTCAGTGGGTAAGGTATTATGCCATCAAGTTTGATTACTGGTGCCCACATGGTCGAAGCAGACAATTGGTTCTCTCAAGCTGTCCTTTGATATTCATGTGTCTTGGCATGCATATGCTGACTGACACATGTACATATATGCACAGACTAAATGTTAAAAATTTTTATGCTGTTTTAAGGAAATTTACAGCTGGGAATATAGTTCATTAGCTACACTTGTATTTCATGCCCAAGGCCCTAGATGTAATACCTAGAACCACAAAACAACAACCTCAAAAAGATAATTCACCAGTTGAATATAATGCTCATGTCTGAGTCCTGCTGTAAACATGAAGAAAATTATGTGCTTGTCAGGCAGTGGTGGTGCTTACCATCCTGTCCTTCAGTTTTCGTTTCTTGGGCTGTTAGATCATCTCTGTCTACAGCTGGAAAAACATGAGTCCCAGAAATGTGAGTTGGGGAGACTACTCCATTATGTGGCAGGCTAATTTGGCAAAAGGGTGTGTGTAGAGGCATAGTGCTATGCAGCTTCAAGGGTTTCCTGCAGTGGAGGGAACTGGAATTCTATCCACTTTAGAGAACAGCAGTGGTACAACACTTACCTTTCAGAGACGATGAAATGACCAAAATCATAAAGTCCCTGTGAGGTGAAGAGACTAACCTTTTTCATAGGCAAGGAAGTCAAAACTGTTGCCACAGACTTTGCCAAATTCATGCAATGGATGGAACAGAACAGGCTCTGTGACACTTTGTCACCTGAGGCTCCTCCCAGGCAAGGCACATTGTCCTGGCCTGCCTAGGCCTGTACTTGCTGTTGCTGCCCAGGGAGCCGGGGCACCTCCCCAAACAAACATTGTCTCTGTTCTTTGCCCTATCTTTTGCCACATCCTCTGTACGATTCTGCTGCTCACTCAGTAACGGGTCCCATGGCCGATTACTCTGAAGAATCAGGATTTCTGCCCTGTGAGTCCTGTGATATGGTTTTCCGCTCCTGGGCTTTGTTGGCTACCCACACCCAGCGATTCTGCATTGGCCGGCTGACTCAGGAGGTAATGCATGAAGCACAGCCTTCAGTAGCCATGGAACAACGGGGAACCAAGGTAAGGATCGCTTACGGCTGGAGCTAGGTTTTCCAGCCAAGCAGGATTCTCAGGAGTCTTGGTCTCCCTGTGCCCAGATTGTAGCACAAGAACAACAGAGCAGTTCAGAGCGGAAGGCCAACAAATCTATTCTAAAGAAGTTGACAGAAGAGGTACACATCCCCCTTCGCCCAACATAGCTACAAACTTCCTAACTGCAGATAATACTTGTGGGAGAGCACCCAGTTCAGAGATAGCGGTTCCCGTGCACTTCCAGGTGCACTTGCTGAGGCTGTCCCTACAGGAAATGCGTCCCTGGGCAACTGAGGGTTTTTTCTCGCAGACTGCGGGGAGCCCTGGAGAGAGGCTGCGGGAGTTGCAGGGAACCCGCGCCTTGCGCCTGGCCGAAACTGAAGCGCAACACCGGGCCCTGGAGCGCCGTAGCGAGGGTGAGAGGTAGGGAGGCATTTTCGCTGGGCCTTCCCGCTGTGCTAGGACATAGCCTCACTCGGCCCTGCCTCCCTTAGAACTAAAGCGGCGTCTCCTTGACGTTGAGGGACCCAGGGCAGCATTGTCTGCGCCATTACGCCTAGAGCGCGAGCTCCAAGAATTCAGGGCAGAAGCCGGACGGACGCGGGACGCTCTGCAGAAGCTGGGGGACCGCATCTTGTCGCTCCAGTCGCAGCATAGGTGAGGCTTACCGTGGACAAGCGGATGGGGCAGGACCTTTCGGGCGGGTCCGTGACATCATCTCCCCGCGCCAGGATCCAGGCGGACTCTTTTAAGGAGGCCGAGTTGTGTCTCACGCAGCTATGGGCCAAGCCTGGAACGCTGTCCTCAGAGATCCGGTGAGATCCTGGGACTGGAGGTCGGGGAGGAAAGAGGGTGGTAGGGGCAGGAATCTGAGGATCGGCTTTGTGCCGCCTTGCTAGGGTCCTACGGGAGGCCTACGTGCGCGGTGGAGGCCGGGACCCCGGAGTTCTGGATAAAATGTGGCAACTGCAAGTGGAGGCGTCAGCACTGGAGTTGAGGCGGTCGCAGAACCGCAAGGGTGAACAGAAGGGGCCTTTTCACACTGAGGTTCTAGACTTGGGAGGAGAAAAGGGTGTAAGGGAGGGCACCACTAGCTTGGGAGCGGCCTGAGCTCAAGGTAGGAAAACCCATTGTGAGCTGACAAATCCAGACTTCTGAAGAAAACCTTAACGTTGGAGAACTATATAGAGTGAAAGATGACACGTCACTTTAATTCATCTCAGAAAAAGCAAGTGCCACCTCTGAAGAGCTTCTAGTGGTGGAAGCTGAAAACCGGCTCCTGGAGGCAGAAATCCAGGCCTTACAGAAGAAGGGCCTCAGTCTGACACCCTGGGGTCAGTGAAAACAATTCCTCCCTAGCGCATCCCAGTGAACCCAACCCAGGAGATGGGGTGAAGGGACCATGCCTGGAGAATAAGGCCTTGTCTATCATCAATTTGTGTCTATGCATCTATCCTTGGTTCTTTGGTATCCCCCAATTTCTCATTTCAGTTTAAGGCTTCCTCCATCTCAAACCTAACTTTTTTCTGCTTCTAGGACCCAGGGAGCATCAACTCCTAACAGATCTCTGGCCACGCTTGAGTAGAAGGAGCCATAACTCCCTCTGCCTTCCAACAGTTGTACCCCCAATGCCACCACTTCAAAGTTCCACAAATGTCCAGAACTCTCATGGCACTTCAACATCTGTGAGGAAGTTGACAGACTGGGTTGATGGCTGGCAATCCTGATATGCATGCAGTTTGGGGAGCATGGTCATTTGGCAGTCCTGTATGGCTGAACTTTTGTCCACAGCAGATATTTAATGGAACCATGCCAAGCAACTTAGGTCTGGATCGACACTTCTTCCTACCAGCATCTGATGTTCTAGGCCCTGCACCCTATGATCCTGGGTGAGGCCTGCTCCCTCCTTCACAGCCTCTTTAACTCAAGCACTACTGACATTTAAGGAGGCCCGCATAAGCCATCCAGGGTTGAAGTACTGGCTGGGGGATGGGGGAATTTGGTGTTTTGTGTGCTTAGATTTGTATTCTTCAGGGCTGGCCTTGTCATTTTTTATGACTTTCTGCGGGGCCTTGAGGCTTCTTGGGTTTGGGTACAGCTAATGACAAGCTTGGCCCAGGACGGACAAGATAGAGGAGGAACTACAGCATTGCCTCCAGCCCTTTGCTTCCCACTACCCTCAGCTCCTGGACCTATGGGCAACTGTGCCATCCTTGCAAGCAGGCAGCCTGTACCAAGGTCAGTAGGTGTCAGTCATTAAGTCCTCACCTCATTCTGTTTCATCTTTATAGAGGAGCCCAGGGGTCTCTGAGGGCTGGCTGAGTCCTATAAAGTCCCTAGGAAGGTACTTCCGCTTAGTCTTACACCATGGCTTTCACTGTTCTACAGGTTGCTTCCATCACCACTGGTATCTTTGATCTGTGAACTTAAGGCCTGGCAGGCAGTTTCTTGGGTACCACAACCAAAAGCTTGGGCCTCGCTATTGCTATTTGACCAAGATAAACAAATGCTTTGTGGCCGTTGGCGCCTCCCATTTTGGGTCCTTGCTAACTCCAGCCTCAGCCTTGGCCAGCTGAATGAGATTCCCAAGGTGAGTGCTGAGGATAGGAAATGGGTCTTTTCCGCAAATCAGACACCCAAGATTTGGATACTTACCCTCTCTCCCAGGAAGGTCAAGCTGAGCTCTTTCTGAGGCTGGTGAATGCAAGAGATGCAGATGTCCAGACATTGGAAGAGATCAATCCAGCAAGTGCCCATGAATACCAGTATCCACCACTGGTAAGAATCCACTGCAGCTAGGAAGTATGACTGATTAGCTTCTGTTGACTAACCAGCTTCTATTATCTAGTATGTTTCAATATTAATCCATTTGACCCTTCAAGTTTACCCACTAAATACTGGTGGGAAAAATAGAACACTTTACCCAAATTTACTTTTCTTTAAACTTTGTCCTGAAATACTTCACTCAAAAATCTGTCTTTTTTTACCTCTAATTTTGCTTTTTT
Source organism: Sigmodon hispidus (assembly GCA_004025045.1). NCBI lineage: Eukaryota > Metazoa > Chordata > Mammalia > Rodentia > Cricetidae > Sigmodon > Sigmodon hispidus. Next base: position 25,993 of record PVIH01017403.1, on the reverse strand, counting down.
TTTTTTTTAAAAAAAAAAATGTTCTACAGGTATCTTCACTGGGAACCAGTTCCTTCACCCACAGTTCTGGTTTTGCTGACCCCCGACCTCCCACAGAAGAGGCTTTTGTCAGTCTCAAGGATAAAGATAACCATTTGAGCCCCCACCAGGTTTGACCCAAAGCTACTAGGTTTCTGAGGCTGAAGGCCTTTTTCTAGACTGGCAGCTTTTCTAATGAGGTCTAAAAGTAATAATAAATAAACTCCAACCACACCAACTAGGTATTTTTTCTACATCCTGTTTCGTTTTGTTCCTCCCTTCTCCACCCCACCCCACCCCCCTACACACACCCAGAGTTTTCTATTTAACAGTCCTGGCTGTCCTGGAACTTGTTTTGTAGAGACATCCTCCTTGCTGCCTCCCACTACTGCCTAGCTGTTAGATCCAAATCTCACTAGTGATGAGATTTGGATCAGCGTGGGTCACCATCCTGACTTTCAGAGCTTGGCTGTACAGGTGATTCTGTCATCTGATATTCTAAACAAATTATGTTAAATATACAATATATCACAGTATTTGTTTTCCTTTTGTAAAGCAGATAGAGTAAATGACTTCAGATATTCTCAGTAACTTCCTGACATTCAAATATCTGAAAATAGCCAGCTTTGTCAAATTTCACCCCACTCCCAGCCTCATCAAGACAGAAATGTGTTTACAATCTCAAGCTTCCAACATATCCCTGAAGATTGTAAGGTAGACCTCAGCCCAATTTTGTTCCAGCCAAGTAGAAGACCCAACTACAGACCCAGTCAGCAAAGATCTTGTACTTGTCATATACATTTTTTTTTTAAAGATTTATTTATTGTCTATACAGTATATACAGAAGAGGGTACCAGATGTTATCATAGATGGTTGTGAGCCACCATGTGGTTGCTGGGAACTGAACTCAGGACCTCTGGAAGAACAGTCAGTGCTTTTAACCTCAGTCATCTCTCCAGCCCAGGTCATAAGCATCTTACTGGTCATATTTAATTAAGACAACGGGGAAAAGCTTTACAACTCAAAATACAAGTCATCTCAAGAAGACAATTCAAAGACAGGATAAGCCAAGCTTTAGTGACCAGCCCAAAGAAATAATTTGAAAAACTGTCATTCAGCACAATATCATCTTCAACACATTTCTAAAGAAGTTCAATTAGGGTCTGTTCTCACTTCAGGCACCCTTGATTAGCCCAATGAGGTGGTATTTGCATCTGACCACCATCCCTTAACTAGACACCCAGAACTGATTGCCAGTCTATCCTGGCAAACCATTTTTGTAAAGTCTTTCAAGTGTAATTCCAGAACAAGGGCTGTTTTTTTTTAATTAGTCTATTTATTTTATAAGGCAAAACTGCAGACAATATAACAATTCCAATCATTGACATACTGCAATCTTTCTATACAGAAAAAAGATTAGACTTTGTCCTTCACATTTTTCCAGTTGTCAACACATCAATCTGAGACTTTCCAGTCAGAGCTCAAGTTTCTGATTTAACAGAACAGTTTCCTCAGGGATCACTTTCCATCAGTTTTTCCAGGACAGGATTATAGTCTTAGTTGGAAACTAGGTGAACAGAAAATAGGCACAACCCAAGAAAGACCTGGTTCATATTCCATCATCCATTTTTAGCACCAAACAGTTTTCAACTAGTTCTTGTTTGGCAGACCTCATTTGGCAACAGCACCAATGAAAGCGTGCAAAATGACTGAATTCAGCAAAATATTTGGAAACACAAACATAGCACCAGTAGAGGATGAAGGGCTTTGAGCCACACACAAAATGAACACACACCAAAAACAAAAGCCTAGTGCCAAGGCATATATATATATATATTCTGCCAATGTTTAAGAAAAAAGCCATCAAAGTCTTAGCTGTTACCTACAATCTTTATTGAAGTTATACAAAAAGAATCCCCAAAAGTGAAAAAATACATTATGTACAAAACCACTTTCCCTTGGAGAAAGGTTCTGCTCCCTCTTAACATGCAGTGCCTTCAACTGTAGCTGTAGACTCCACTGTCCCCTCTGCTGTTGCCGGGCTTTCAGCCTTATTCTCAGCCTGAAAGACAAAAAGTAGGTATAACTTATCCTGACATAAGCTAATATGCACAGCAGGATTCATTCAGCCAGGTGCCCTGGCACTTTTGTATGGGAACAAGAGTATGGGAACAAGAGCTACAAGACTGACAAAGTTCACACATTATATATTCATAGAGAAATCTGTCAGACATACTAGTATTTCATAAGCAAACTTTTCTATAAGTGTCCCATATGCATTTGGAAGGCTTAGCTTCCCAGCCCTAAGAGCAGCAGAAAAGGCAAGTGGCCGATACCCACCTCAGCCTCCATTTTTTCTGAAACTTCATTTCCCCTGGGGACAGCATCCCCACTCCCTCCATTCAGCTCTGGCTCTTGTTTGGCCTTCTTTGCGTCGTCTTTCCGGGGGCTCTCTTCCTCTGGTTTCCTCTAAAGACAGAATTGTATATATATTAAGACAACTGCAAAATAATCCCATAACTCTCTATGGTGCCAAATCAATCTTGAACATCCTGACTCAGCTCTATGGATCTGTTCTATAGTTACAGGGCAATGCTGACCATTACACAGGCATAAACAGATAAGCCCCAACGTTATCTTTTTAAAATTTCCCTAGTTGGGACACATGGAATTGGTGTGAGTGAGGGGAAGAGATCTGAACAATAAAAGAGTACAGGTGCTAAAGAGATGGCTCAGTGGTTGAGAGCACTGACTGTTCTTCTGGAGGACCTGAGTTCCATTCCCAGCATCCACATGGCAGCTAACAACTGTCTTTAATTCCAAGATCAGACACCCTTACACAGTTATACTTGCAGGCAAAACACCAATTCACATAACATAAAAATATTAAGAAAGAAAAAAAGTACAAATCAGTCAGTAAACACTGATTTACCAAAGGCAAACAATTATTGGCAATAGTGTCAACAGGCCTACAAGTGAGGAAAATCAACCAGATCCTTAAATGTACTAATCAATTAATCCTATTTAGTTTTCCAAATAGCCCCCAGGCTAAGAAGCCCTGAGTATTCTAGGTAAGGTATTCTAGAGTCAATTATTGCTAGAATATAGAGTCAATTATTGCTAGAATATTTTTTCCAAACTTCCTACCCTCAAATGCAGACTGGAGAAAAGGTTAAAAAATAAATAAGCACATGTAAATTTTACCTTCTTTCTGACAAGATGAGAAATGTCAGTCACACAATTTGATGAGGAAGCACCATCTGTTGGTTTTCTACTGGCAATCTAATAAAAATAAGCCTTTGTTACTAGCAATTTACAAAAACCTTATTTGACTAATAGTAGGCTTATTGGGGAAAAAAAGAAAAAGCCACAATACGCACCATGGAGACTGAGGCACTTGCTCCACTAGGAGTGAAACCTGAAGAAGAGCTCTCCACCTGTGAGATACACAAGTAAGTTGCAGCATAGAGCCCGGCCACTCAAGCTTAAGTTATCCACCACACAAGCACTTGATTAAAAGAATGCCCAGGGCTTTAGCACCACAACAAGGTCTTCCATATAAAAACAACCAAGATATTCAGAGCTGGCATAAAACTAAACCCTTAATGACCAATTTCCAACACAAAACATTCCCCAGATGCCAGTGGCCAGGAGTGGAGTCAGGCAATTTAGGGTTAAAGACTCCATGACTTAAGCCTTTTCTATATGGTATCATCAAAAACATTTTACACACAGGTACTTAAAGGCAAAGAATGTCCATGCCCAAAGTAGCAGTGAAAGATTTTAAACAAGATTGTCCACACATGGGGCTTTCTAACCACTGTACTATATTTGGTATAAGTGAGATGAGCTCTCATTCTGATCAACTCCCTCATGAAGAGTCAGGCAGCGGTAGTGCACAAGCCTTTAATTCTAGCACTCAGAGGTAGAAGCAGGCAGATGGGCAGATCTCTGTGAGTTCAAGCCAACCTTGCCTACAGAGTGAGTTCCAGGAAAGTCACTGTACCATGAGTATGATATTTAGAAAATGTTAAGATAAAACTGAACAAACCAGAGTAGCTTTCAAGGCCAGTTCAGCTACATTCCCACTACGCTGAGACTCCTTTGCATCTTCTATCTTTTCTCTAATTTCAGGTAGCAGTTCTTTCAGCTCCTCAATTTCTTTCTCATATTCAGTAAGTGATCCTTCAGCCTCCTTCATCTGCTCATTTAGTACAGCTACAAAGAACAGGCTTAAATCATTAGTAACAAACAGACCCTATTTTTCACACAGTAAATTGCTGTGTTTTATCCAAGTACAAATTAACTGCTATTCACTCACCCATTCTCTTCTCAATGACCTCAATAGATTTGCCAAACTGTGCCACTGCCTCATCATACTGAGAGTTGTAACCATAGGCCAAACCCAACTGATAATGAGTCTCTGCAAGGAGACGGTCATGGGCGTCCAAATATTGTTCTTGAAGGCTTAGGCAAGCCTGGAACTCTTCCACAGCTTGGATATAATTCTCTAATGAAGACAGAACATGAATTGTACAGTATTTAATATAAAGCACTATCAGAATTTAGTTCAGTTTTTTCTCCTTCCCTCCAAAGGGGGCCTTGCTATATCTCTGGCTGACTGAACTTGCTGTGTCTAGGGCTCAGAGATCCACCTATCTCTGCCTCCCATGCTAAGTGGTTGGTTTAACTGTCAGGATAAACCATTTACAAGGCTGTTCACTGCTTTAGGTGCTGTAAGAACTCAAACTTTCAATTCTAGCAGGGAGAATAGGGACACAGAAAGTTAGGAGACAACAAAATGGAAAATGCATTACCAGATTCCACACTAACTTCTCCAAGTTTAAGATGTGCTTGTGCTGCATATAGCTGAGCTTCTTTTGTTTCTTGCCTAAAAAGAAAGATGAATTAGTAAAGCGTTAAAATAATTGTCTAATCCTTACAAAGTGCTTTCTGTTTTAAACCACAAATCCCCACCTAAAAGCATCAACAGTTTTTACCTTTTAAAAATGATCTTTGCTAAATCCAGCATATCCCAGGCAAGCTCTAGGTTCCCGATCTCCTCCTCTTCATTTTCTTGAAAAGACTAAAGTATATCCAAATCATTGACATTACAAAGAAGAAGTACAAGAGAGGCATATTGAAAATAAATCTAAATATACAATTTGAAAAAAAGAAAGCTGGTTGCAACTCAAAGTGCAGGCCTTCTCTCTAAAATCTACCAAATGGTTTCGAATTTATGTCATCTTTATGTCAGTGAAATATAATCATGATGTTGTATTTCATCTATGATAAAGGATCTCTAATCCCTAAGCAAGAATCAGCTATGTACAGTAACCTTGCCTATAGGAATAATGCATCACTCTACAGTAAGAAAGTTGTAATGGTACTGAAGGAATAACAACTTACCTTATTTTCAAGAACTGATTCATTTGGTGTTTCTTCAGCCTTGTCATTTTCTTTGTCTTCTTCCTCTGAGCCTTCAGTTTCTAAAAACAAAAATTCTTCAGTATTGAGATGTAACTAAAGGTATTTTCTGCTTGGTCAGATTCTAATATCTGTCAACCTACATCCAAGACAGAACACAGAGAAGAGGCTAATCCAAGTCCGTTAGCATTTGATTTAAAGTTAAAAAAATCAGTGGTTACCATCTAATTCAAATTTAAAGCTAGTCTATCCATAGGAATGTCAGCAGTTTAAAGACTAAGGATTTTCTTTAAAGTAAAGCCTTCCAAGAATCTTAGGAGTCAAGCTGTAGTCATTTGTTAAGACAATCATATTACACTGAAAGTACCAAAACCTAAATAATTCCTGTCTATTAAGAACAATGACCGGGGCTGGAGAGATGGCTCAGTGGTTAAGAGCACCGTCTGCTCTTCCAGAGGACCCGGGTTCGATTCCCAGCACCCACATGGCAGCTAACAACTGTCTGTAGTTCCAGTTCCAGGCAAACACCAAGGCAAATAAATAAATAAATAAACAAAATTTTTTAAAAAAAGAACAATGACCAAGGGGCTGGAGAGATGGCTCAGTGGTTAAGAGCACTGACTGGGGTTCAATTCCCAGCACCCACATGGCAGCTCATAACTGTTTGTAGTTCCAGTTCCCAGTACCAGGCAAATACCAAGGCAAATAAATAAAAATAAGTAACATTAAAAAAAAAATAATGATTAAAAAACTAGCTTTCCTACAACAAGCTATGCAAAGTGGCATGTCTTCAACAACTCTCCCGAAAGAGGATGCCACATAAAATCTAACAACATCCACAAAGAAAAAAAAGCCACTTTAATATAAGCAAGGCCGTGGTGTTACATGCCTTTAATCCCAACACTTGGGAAGACAGAGGCAGGAGGATCTCTGGGAGTTCAAGGCCAGCCTGATCTACAGAGTGAGTTCCAGGACAGCCAGGGCCACACAGAGAAACCCTGCTTTGAAAAACAAAACAAAAAAATCATTTAAATGTGTAGCCATACCTACACCTATTTTGACATACAGTCACAAGTCAGTTATCCAAAGAACAAACTTTTATAATAAATTATTATTGAAAGTCAAATCTAAATTATCAGCTCTTTCAGAGGATACAATACAATCAATTCACATGAATTAAGTATGTAATCACTGTCATCTCTCATTAAGTTATGTGAGATTCTCCCCCCTTTTTAAAAAAAGATTTGGGAGCTGGAGAGATAGCTCAACAGTTAAGAAAACTGACTGCTCTTCTAGAAGACCCAGGTTCAATTCCCAGTACCACATGGCAACTAACAACTGTCTCTAATTTCAAGATCTGGCATCCTCACAGACATGCAAGCAAAACACCAATGCATAATATAATAAAAATATCTTTAAAAGATTTATTTATTTATCATGTTTACAATGTTCTCCCTGAGTATATGCCTACACGCCAGAAAAGGACACCAGGTATCATTACAGAAAGGCAGGCAGGTAAAGTTTGAGGCCAATTTGGGTCACAGAGATAGCTAAGGCTACACATAAAACCCTGTCTCAGGGAAAAAAAAAATTATTTAACCAAATCCAGGCCTACTGTCTCATTTAATCCCAATACTTTGGGAGGTGATGTAGGAGGATCTCTAAGAGTTGGAGACTAACAATGACTACACTTTGAGTTATTAGTTAAACTAGGTTATAAAGTGAGATGCTCTCAAAACAAAATTAGACATCTAAGGCTATATCTTAATTATCTAATATTTATACCTATTCATACCAGAATGTTATGAAGTTTAATTTGGCACAAATGATCTTATTACTTAGATTTTTTTTTTTTAACTTTATTTATTTATTTATTTGCCTTGGTGTTTGCCTGGAACTGGAACTACAGACAGTTGTTAGCTGCCATGTGGGTGCTGGAAATTGAACCCGGGTCCTCTGGAAGAGCAGACGGTGCTCTTAACCGCTGAGCCACCTCTCCAGCCCCATTACTTAGAATTTTATAACATGTTTGTTTATTAGAATTCTTACAATATACTAAGAATAATGGGTTTCCCTTGAGAAATCCAAGGTATTTTCTTTATGGAACAGTGGAGATGAGCTAGGTTAAAAGAAAGCCAGTAACTGGAAAACTGTTTCGAACTGGGTAACCAGGGACCAAGCATTAATGGGAATGTCCTAATGTCATTAAATAAATTTAAGTATTTTCTAAGCTTTTTGGAAAGAAAATATTGCTAGTCAACAAATATTCTATTTTCCTGTTTTGTACTACATCTGATATTGTGGCATCCTTAAAACTTAAACATACCAAAACCAATTAATGAGAAATTAATTAAAATTATACTAAAAGTAAATAAACTATGTGTGATTCTCACATCTGTAATCCCAGCACACTTAGGCAGGACTGCCATGTTTGAGGCCAATCTGGATTATAGTGAGCTCTTGCCTCAACAAGTAAATAATAACATGAAATTCCTATAATTAAATAACCATCAGATCAGTTAGCACAACCTGAGCCTAGCCAACTTAACTACAATTTAAATTTTATTCACTTACCAACCACATCTAACATGACAAATTAAAAACACACCAAAAAGAGAGAAAAAGAGAGGGAGGGAAGGAGGAGGCAGGAAGGAAGACAGGAAGAAAAGGAAGAGAAAAAAACACAATGATTATCTGTATGGGGAATTTAGGCAAAAGTCAAGAACCATGAAATGGGTTGTTATTTTCTTGTGGTGCTAGGATCAAACACAGAATTTTGCTCATGCCAGTCTACCATTCAGTGTCATACCATGTACCAATGTTTTAAATGTGTAGAGACCCATGTATATGAATGGTGGTACACTTACATTATAGGTCAGAGGACAACAGCCTTGGGTTGGGTCAGAGACTGGACAGGATGTCTTATGTGCTAGGCTAGTTGTTCCACAAGCTTCTGGGAGTTCTGCCTATGGGTCCTACCTCCCTTTAGAAACACCAGAATTATATATGGGAGTGCATGCACACTTTTTTTTTTTTAACTTTATTTATTTATTTATTTGCCTTGGTGTTTGCCTGGAACTGGAACTACAGACAGTTGTTAGCTGCCATGTGGATGCTGGGAATCGAACCCGGGACCTCTGGAAGAGCAGAGGGTGCTCTTAACCGCTGAGCCATCTCTCCAGCCCCCGCATGCACACTTTTATGTGGGTTCTAAGGATTCACACTCAGGTTCTCACATGTAAAGATGTGGACTAACATTTATATAACCAAGAAACCAACCATAGAAAGTGGCTAAGCCCTAAAGCCAAACTCACCCACCTCTCTTTATTAAGTGTGAAGACTTCCTGTCCATTCCTTATTTGTAAAATACACAAAATTTTATCAAATAACACTTAAAGGGCTGAGAATATGGTTCAATAATAGGGTGCTTCCCTAAGTACACATGAAGCCCTGGGTTCAATCTTCAACACTACAGAAGGAGGAGGAAGAATCAAGACATCAGAGTTTTCAAAAACCTGAAGAATTCAGTTCTGTGCTTTCTATTAAACAAGTCCTGAAGCTCAAGAAGCCCACCAGTGCTATCACTTGACAAGTTCACTTCTGGCTGTGTTGATCCTGGTTGGAGTGCAGGGACCTACATATAGGCAGATGCTTACCAGAATGGTAAAGTATTAAAGGTGGGTTATGGAAAATCTGTATCTTAAAACAACTCTTGAAATAAGTCTAGCAATTACACAGAAAATTACGTACAGATTGAAATACACCTGTAATTAGACAACTCTTGAAACAGTCTAGCAATTACACAGGATGTTATTAAGACCTGTAATTATTAATGCCAATGTTAGATGAAACTTATATACAGTAGAATCCCCAACTGAGTACAACTCAAGTCAGACGTGCCAATTAGTAATTAGAGACTTTAAAAGCTTGATAAAATTAAATCACAATTAAAGCACTAGCACTATAGTTGGTTGGCAGCCAAAGCAAGCATGAAATGAGGAAGAAAAGCACCAAGAGATAAATGGCTAAGTACTTTGCTATGTCTTTTCCCTGAAATGGGGGCAGGACACAACACTGAAATTAATGTGAATAACCCTCTAAACATTTCTATAAACAAAAGGGGGAAAGGGCACCAAAAAGCTAACTGTCATCCACTTATTTAAACGGCATGCCTGCTTAAGTGTACCAATTAAGTGGATTCTACTGCTCTGTTCCTACTTCCCACAGCACATAAGAAAAACCACGTGAACAGTAAATTTAAAAACCCAAAGGCATGCAAGTGAACATCCATTCAGCATTCTCTGCCAGCCTAACCTATTTCCCTACCTATCCCACACCCATTTCTAATCCACCCTTCATATCATCTCATTGGCTAGCATGGCACAAGTACTGATCACTAGCCAAGTTTCAGAAAACAGACCTAATTTGTAGTTAGTAAAAATATTAGTTAAGACTTGGTTTTGATTTAACTTCATAAACCTATCCTTATGTTCTTAAATTAAACCCCATTTTCATTTAGGCCTTTCCTAAACTAATCCTTTCCTAATCCAAAGGCAGACTGAAAATCCTGAATGGAAGGCTGACTTTTACCAATGATTAGTGAGTCAAATCTAAAATGTACTCCACCCACTGCACAGCTCTAGCACATCCCAGTTACCTTCACCCTCTTTCATCTGTTCGTCTCTCTCTTGTGTCTCTTCATTAGCAGCTATCTTAAATTTTTCTTCAGGTGCTTTCTCCGTGGCCCTCTGGGCTACCTTGGTCTCAACCCCATCTCCAGCTGCCTCAGACTCTTCTACAGGTAGCATAACATCCTCCTGTTCAGGAACCAGCTCTGCTTTGACCTCCTCTACACTTGAGCCATCTTTAGTCTCTGTCAGTCTTTCTGCAGAAGTCTGTGGTTCACTAGGAGTCTGATCTCCTGCAGCTGATGGTCCACCAACTGAACCATTGTTGGGAAGAACTGTAATCTCCTGCCCTGGCTTCTCTGAGACATCTGATCCAGCCTCTGCAGCCACCACTGGTGACACTTGGACCTCTTGCCCTGATAGTTGCTCATTAACAGCCTTTCCTAGTTCACTCTCAGAGGTAGCTACCTGATCCTTTGGTTCCTCCCCACCCACATCTACTGGTTTGTCCACTGACTTGACTGCAGGATCTACTGTTTCAACTTCTACCTTCAGTGAAGTACCCTGCTTTTCTGGAACCTCAATAGGCTGATCTTCTGAAGTTTCTTTTGGCTTTTTCTCTATTCTTATTTCCTCTCCCTCCTTCTCCTGATGCACTGTTTCTCTGCATTCTTTATTTTGAACATAAGCTCCAGAAATTGATTCTCCTTCCTCAGTACACAATGTTTCCTGTTCTGTCTTCCCAGAAGTGACCTCAGCTTCATTCAGTCCTGGTATTGCTGCTTCTTTTGCCTCTCCAGAGGATTCAGTTAACTGTTTTGAAGTTGATTCAACTTTTTCCTGTAGCTTCTCTGCAGGCTCACTTATATCCATATCTTCTCTTCCACCCTTCTCCACTTCACTTTCCTGTTCTGGATCAGTTTCAGGCTTTGACAGAGACTTGCCTTCTGCTTTTTTGGCTTCTTTTTCTCCCATGGCGTCATAAACCTGTTCTCTCAACTCTTCCCTTGCTTCCTCTACATGATTAAAGAACATGAAGCATAAACATGTCTCCAAGTTTAATGATTAAAAAGCATAAATGGTAACTAGAATACATTCCCTTAAAGCTGTCAAATAGCCTAAGTTTTAGCAGGTGCCCCATGAGAAAAGCAAAGGGAGAATCCAAGCTAGCAAAGCAACATACAGCAAAAGAAATCAAAACTAGGAACTGCATGGCTTCACTTCAAGTAATCTGATTACCAATTAAGAAAGACATGTTAAACTTTCATTCCTCTCTGAAATAAGTATAATTTAATTTGTAAATCTCTAATAGCCAAACTCAGAAAATATTTAATTTTCTAAGATGTATAAAACGTAACAGTGCTCCAAGGACTCTCCTATTAAAATAACTGGGCTATGCAACACACTTTTAAAATACCCATCAGAAAAGTATTTAATGGTCTTAATATTTAATATTTAATATACCTAGTTGGATGGTTAATATTGGATACATTTAGTTACTCTCTTAGAGAGGCTCACTGTCACTTTAATAATAGCCTATACCCACTGCATCAGCCCAAGTACCTTTGGAGAGATCAATGAGTATAAGGACCCTATTTCCATAATTATACAAAGGAAACATAGGTCGTCGCATCTCTTGAATGTAGCATGCAACTCTACATACCATCTACGTTATCATTATTTTCTACCAAAGATTCATCTTCTGTTTTTTCTTCTTCCTCTTCTACATGCACTCCTTCTAAGGCATTGCCCAACACTCCATTCTCCATTCTACAAGAGGAAAAGGTACAAAGGTATAACTAGTTCCTAACAATGTATTTAAAGATAGAAAAAACCTCAAGTAAAGAGAATACAAAACTACATGTTCAAACCAGGAGTTCTATAAGTTTTAGGCTAGCCAGGTCCACATAGTATATAGTCTTATTAGTGTGTCTTTAAAAGTAAGGGGGTGGTAGTGGGAAGCAGTGCTGTAAAAATTGCTTAGTGGTTAACAGCACTTATTGCTCTTCTAGAGAACCTGAGTTCAGTTAATAGCACTCAAATCAGATGGCTCACAAATGGGAACTCCAGCCCAAGTTGATCTGAAGCATGGAAGAACACTTGCACTCTTGTAAGCATAACCACATCTACACCTAATTAAAATAATCACATGCCTTTCATTCCAATACTCCTTAGGCAGCTCTCTGTGAATCCAAGACCAGCCTGATCTGCATATTGAAATCCCTTGAAGTGGTTTGACAAAAACCCCTAACCCCATAGGCTCATGTTAGAATGCTTGATCCCCAGCTAATGGAGGAGGAATGTCACTGGGGTGTAACATTCCCAGTTTGCTCTCCACCTCATGGTTGCTGCCACAGCTCTAAGCTCTCAGATACTGCTCCAGTGCCATGCCTGCTGGCCTACTGTGATGCTCCATTCCATGATAGTTGTGGACTCATTCTCTGAAACTTAAGCCTCCAATAAACTCTCCTGTAAGATGTCTTGGCCAACTAAGACACCCTCATAACAACAAAACAAACAAAAAATCTTACATGCTCAAGAAACACAATTAATGATCAATGAATGCCCATCCATAAGTAGAACATCTTTATCACCCCTTCCATGGATCAGGGAAGATCAAGAAGAGAAATAAAGAATGTATGAACTGGAAAAGGAAGAGTGGGACTGATTTCCAGGTATGGTTAAGAGCACTCTTGTGTCAACAGCAACTGTAATTGTCTATACAAGATCTCCACAGGACTGGGTCTGCCAATACCCTGTCAAAAAACAAACAAACAAACAAACAAAAACCCAGGGACTCATGAGGCTTTGCCCTTTCTTAAAGATTTTTATATATAAAAACAATTGAACAGGAGAGATGGCTCAGAGGTTAAGAGCACTGACTGCTCTTCCAGAAGTCCTGAGTTCAATTCCCCACAACCACATGGTAGCTCACAACCATATATAATGTGATTTGATACCTTCTTCTGACATGCAGGCAGAATACTGTATACATAATAAATTTAAAAAAGAAAAAAATAGGGGCTGGAGAGATGGCTCAGCGGTTAAGAGCACCGTCTGCTCTTCCAGAGGACCGGGGTTCGATTCCCAACACCCACATGGCAGCTAACAACTGTCTGTAGTTCCAGTTCCAGGCAAACACCAAGGCAAATAAATAAAATAAATAAATAAAGTTGTTTTTTAAAAAGAAAATATATATATATATATATAAACAATTGATAGGAAAGTGTACCACTGATAAGCTACCCCCATGCCTGTGAACAACCCTAATGAAATTCACTGAGTAGCACACATTAAGGAAGCAGGGGCAGAGCTGGGAAGAAGAGTATTAACAGGAGAGCAATGGACATGAGAGAGAAAACATGGGTATAAATAGTTGAAATATGATGTATATAAAACCTATTATTAAGAATTAAAATATGATAAAATAAACATTTTTTAAGACTCCTGACATAAGCTAACACAGCATGAGGCTAAGAGAAAGCAAACTATCACTTAAAAAGACTACTATCAAGAGTTTTCAGGGGCTGGAGGGATGGCTTAGAGGTTAAGAGCACCGGCTGCTCTTCCAGAGGTCCTGAGTTCAATTCCCAGTAACCACGTGGTGACTCACAATCATCTATGATGCCATCTGGTACTCTCTTATGGCCTGCAGACATACATGCAGGTGGAACACTGCATAATAAAGTAAACTTTCAAAATAAGACATCCATTTCTTTTTATACTAGGGGCATACTGTTCTCCAAACATCATATCTACTCCCATTTCTCTAAAGGACCAGTGACATTCTATCAACATTTTCACCTTTGAATAATCACAAAATTAGGAACTTAACAGAATTATGTCTAAAAACTAACCATTCATCATTTTACATATCCTCAAAATATTTTAGTCATGTTAATAAATGTGTTAAGCAGAGTCCAAAAATGTTAACAGTTAAGTCTTTTTACCTAGAAAGAAGACCACATAGATTTGGACGGGGACATTCTTGGTAGCTTAGGCTGGCTGCCCTTGAACTCGATCCTCCTGCTGCTTCAGCCTCCACAGGTAGGGAAATTCACATATGTGGAACCATACCAAACAAGTCTTCCTTACTTGATATTTTCATGTACTACTTATTCAAATTGTACTCCATACAGTCGTTGTTGAGTTTTGAGCTAGCTCAGAACACTTCTCAATATTCATTTCACTGTATTAAACTTTGATCAACCAATGACTACTATTGAAAATATCATTATTTCTACTAATTCAAAATCTCAAAACTAATTTCATTTTTTGCATTAACAATTTAGCCAACAATAAAGCTTCAATTCTTAAACAGACCAAAGTGATATAAAACATTTTATTTACAAAATGTGGTTTTCCAAGACATACCTGGCCAACTCCAAAAGTGACTTCCCATAAAAAAAGAAGGCTTCTCCACACTCATTAGCTGTTTCTCCATACTTCTTACCTCTACAAAAAAAAGTAAATACCTAGTCTGAACATTGTTTCTAATTATTCTTCATACATATATAATGTATATTTTAAGTGCCACTAACCAGGTATTTTACAAAAGGTATTCCTCCTGCCACACTATAAATATCTTGTGGACTAGAATAGTCAAAAGACCTTTGGTTACGATATAAAAGATTAAAAAGCATGCTGAATTGGCACACGACTTTAATCCCAGTACTCAGGAGGCAAAGGCAGATGAAGCAAGCCTGATCTACAGAGAGAGTTCCAGCAAAAGCTCTAAAGCTACCAAGAAACCCTGTCTCAAAAAAACAAAAACAAAAATAAAGAAACTGGGATTGGAGAGATGGCTCAGAGATTTAAGAGCACTGTCTACTCTTCCAGAGGTCCTGAGTTCAATTCCCAGCAGCCACATGGTGGCTCACAACCATTTACAATGAGATCTGGTGCCCTCTTCAGTGGCAGAACACTGTATGCATAATAAATAAATTAAAAAAAAAAAAAAAAAAAGGTTTGGTGAGAGAGAAACTTTAAAAAAAGAAAAAAAAGAAAAAGAAAAAAGGAGGGTGGCATACTGAAATGAAGAGGATTATTTTTGGTTTTATTTTATGTTCACTGGTGTTTTGCCTGCATGTGAGGGTATCACAAACCCTAAAGTTAAGTTACAGAAAAGTGTGACCTGACATTTAGGTGTTCCCAAAGAGCATTATTTTTGAAACCAGGATACCTAAATTAAAACCTACCTTTAACCTAGTTACACATTCTCAAGACAAATTCTTCTATCTATCTCAGTGCCTTAAATTTCCATTTTTTATAACATGCAAAGGTTATTAATTTTCTCAAAGAACTATTCAAGAATTAAAAAGGTGGTTGGAAGAGTGGTTAGAAACACATGTTCCCAGCACCCACATATTTAATTAACAACCATTTGTAACTCGTTCCAGTATTCTCTTCTAGATTTGTTTTTGTTAAGATTTTTTTTTTAGTGTGAATGATGTAATACATAATTATTGGTTAAAAACTATTATAGAGGAAACTAGCTCAGCTAGTCAGTGGTGGCACATGCCTTTAATCCCAGCACCTAGGTGGCAGATGCATATCTACGTGGCCAGCCTGGACTACAAAGTGAGTTCCAGGACAGCCAAGGTTGTTACACAGAGAAACCTGTCTCAAAAAAAAAAAAAAAAAAAAAAAAAACTAGCTCAAAGTCATTTGAGGAAAAAAAAAAAAAAAAAGCAGCAGTTTAACACTCAAGATTTTTCCACTCGGATTTTTGTAATATTGAAGTGTTTGGGGAAAATAAAATATTTATAAGACAATATAAAAAAACTGATCTGTTCAGTTCCAGGCAAACACCAAGACAAATAAATAAAATAAAGGTTTAAAAAAAAAAAAAAAAAAAAAACTAATCTGTTAAGTACATAACCTCATATATATATATATATATATACACATATATATATATATATGGCAACCTCATAATACCCAATTTCCAACTGGTTGCATCAGCATGTTAATGTTAAAAAAATACCATTCTAATTTAGTAAAAAAAAGTCAATCATATTGACTTGTCAGAGACTAAAGAATTATCCAAGCTGGACTGGAGAGATGGCTCAGTGGTTAAGAACACTAACTGCTATTCCAGAGGACCTGAGTTTGATTCCCAGCATCCACATGGCAGCTAACAACTGTCTGTAATTCCAAGATCCAACACCCTTACACAGTTGTAAGTGCAGGCAAAACACCAATTCACATAAAATAAAAATTAAAAATATTTAATAAAAGAATTATCCAAGACAAACTTCAAAGCCAGGCAGTGGTGGTGCATGCCTTTAATCCTAGCACCTGGGAGGTGAATCCTCCAGTTTGAGGCCAGCCTGACCTGCAAAGCTAGTTATAGGATAGCCAAGGCTACATAAAGAAATCCTGTCTCTGGAGGGAAGAAGGAAAGAAAAGAAATACAGGGATATATCATAGTCAGGCTGGAGAGGTGGTTGAAAGGTTTAAAAAAATGCTGTTCTGGCAGAGAAACCAGGTCTGATTCCTAGCACTCATGCACATGACAGCTCACAGTCATCTACTTCCAAAGGGATCCCAATGCCAAATTCTGGCATCTATAGGTACCAGGCATACATATGGTATACATACAAACTTTTAGGCAACATATTCAGATATGTAAAATGAAAATTAAAGAAGGGAGAAATGGCTCAGTAGTTAAGGGCATTGGCAGCTCTTCTTGAGGTCCTGAGTTCAATTCCACTATGACATGGTGTACATACAGAGAGAGCACCATATAATATGAATAAATTTAAAAAAAAAAAAAAAAAAAAAACATTAAAAACCAAACAATCTCAGTGGGCTAAGAGTATAGCTTAATGGTAAAGTACTTAATTTGCATGCACAAGGTCTTAGGATTAAATCCAATCATATTTAAAATAATAAAGAGTAAAAATAAATTATATCTTCTTCAGTAATGACTAGGACAAAAAAAAGTCACCTTACTCAGAAAAATTCAGCATTATACAGTGATATTTAAGTTTTAGAACTATAAGAAAAACCCTACAGAAAGTAAAGAGCCAGTTGTTTATGGTGATTCATTCAGAGAATTAGATACAGGAACTCACATATTAGGCAAGTACTCTACCCACTAACTATACCCTATCCTTAGTTTTCTTTCCTTCTCCCCATAGAAAAACGCTTAGAGGTTTATTAGCAATATACTACTGTTTTACCATAGAACATGTACTTACAAAAGACTAGCTGCTTCCTGGAATGCATTAACCGCGGATGGAATGTCCCCCATTACCAGATGTTTCTGTCCTAATCCCAGTAGTTTTTTAGCTTCACTATCCACATCCAGACTGCAAGAAAAATATTTTATCTAGTAACAAATATTGTTTAAATCAATACTCACTGGATACATATTACATTTAAACAGTTTAAATTTTTAACTTTGGAGTGCTTTGGAAGACCTAGCAAATTAACTGATAATAACACATAACCATAATCCCAACACTCTAAAGGCAGGATGACTGAGGCCATCTTGAACTATATACCAAGATCCTATGTTAAACAGAGAAAACAGTAGCTAAGTCACCTTATTTACACTAATAAAAAGAAAAAGGGCAGGTGGAGGGTAGGACACACCTTTAATCTTAGCATTAAGGAAGGCTGTGAGGTCAAAGCCAGTCTGGTCTACAGAGCTAGTTACAGGACAGCCAAGCCTACAGAGAAACTCTGTCTCAAAAAAAAAAAAAAAAAAACCAAAAGAAACAAAAGGAGACTGGAGAGATGGCGCAGAGGAATGCAATGTTCACAAATGCTTTACAAATGTTCCAGTATATGTTATTATATAAAACAAAAGAGGACCCACTAAGGAACCCTGAAGTTATACAAATTTATTAGCTAAAAGAGAAAATTTAAAAAGGGGGGTGGTACACTTGGGAGCCAGAAGCAGGTAGATTTCAATTGAAACCAGTTTCAGGATGGCCAGAGCTACAAAAAAAACCTTTCTTTTCTTTTCTCATAAAAAGAAAAGAAAAAAAAAAAAACTTGCTGTGGGATTATATTCTTGTACATTGTAAATATTTGTCCCTCCTATTGGTTTATTAAAGTGATGATTGGCCAGAAGGCAGAAAGTATAGGCAGGGCTACCAGACTAAGAAAATTCTAGGAAGAGGAGAGCAGAGCAGAGATGCCAAGGAGACAAGAGGAAGCCAGATGACAAACTTCTTACTGCAAACAACGGCAACAACAAAACAAGGTTGAAGATGAAGATAACTGTGCTTTCCTATCTTGCACACTTCCTAGAGAGGAATGAGAAGTGGGTCTCACTAAGTTGTACAAACAGGCCATGAACTGAGGCTAAAGCAATTAACCTTCCTGTTTCAACTTCTAGAATAGCTAGAATTACAATTAAGAGCTTAGAGGGCTGGAGAGATCGGTTAAGAGCACTGACTGCTCTTTGTGAGGACCTGGGTTCAATTCCCAGCATCTACATGGCAGCTAACAACTGTTGATAACTTCAAGATCTGGCACCCTCACAGACATATAGCTGAGGCACCAATACACATAATATAATATTTAAAAAAAAAATTAAGAGCTTAGCTCTTACAAATTATTCTTAAAAGTCACCTCCAATTTATCAGATTTTTAAAATATTGAGAAACTGTCAAATTCACTACTGTCAAAAATATTTTTCCAAAATCTTAAACTTATGTCTCAAGTTTTGTTGCTGGGTTTTTATATTGTTGACACCCTAATTGGCTTTACCACACACCTATAATCCAAACACTCAAGAGACAGAGGTCAACCTGTCCACAGAGTTCCAGACAGTTAAGGTGTTATACAGAAAAACCCTTTAAAAAAGAATCACCAGAGGCATCCAAGAAAACTTGAGGGGCAAAAGGTTCAGTTCCAGTAATGCAGTGTTTGACTACTATGAGTAAAGCCTTAGATTTCATCAAGTCAGCAAAATGCCCTTACTTCACTTTTCCAGGTACAATCATAATTGTACCATATGATCTTACCTCTCCATTTTATCTGCAGAGGTAGAAGGAGCAGGTGCATCTTCAGTTCTGTAATGTAGAATAAAAAATAATGAGATACTTTAAGTTTGGATATAAAATAATATCAGAAAAATAAAAGAACATAAAATATGAAATAAGTTTGGGGCTGGAGAGATGGCTCAGTAGTTAAGAGCACTGACTGCTCTTCCAGAGGACCTGGGTTCAATTCCCAGCATCCACATGGCAGCTAACAACTACCTCTAATTCCACAATCTGACACCCTTACACAGTTATACATGTGGGCAAAACACCAATTCACATAAAATAAATATAAAAAAAATTTATATTCTTGGGTCAATGAAATGGCTTAGAGGCTAAAGTCACACTTGCTTCCAACTGGAATCTACATTATAGAAGAAGAATGGCTCAAACAAGTTGACTCCACTCATATGTTCTCCCCTGAATGCTACACAAAATTTTTTTTAACTTTCTTTCTTTCTTTCTTTCTTTCTTTATTTATTTATTTATTTATTTGCCTTGGTGTTTGCCTGGAACTGGAACTACAGACAGTTGTTAGCTGCCATGTGGGTGCTGGGAATCAAACCCGGGTCCTCTGCAAGAGCAGACAGTGCTCTTAACCGCTGAGCCATCTCTCCAGCCCCACTACACAAAATTTAATGTAGCTTAAAAACTAAAATAAAACCAATTGTGTCGCATGCTTTTAGCCCAGCATTCAAAAGGCAATGTAGGACACATAGTATAAGACAAATCTCTGGGTTCTAGGCCAGCCAGAACTATGTAGTAAAACTGTCTCCAAAATAAATAAAATTTAACCCTAAATCACTCAAATAAACAGCAACTTTCACAGCAAGAAACAAAAAACAGGGCTGGAGAGATGTGGCTCTGGGACTGAAAGCACTAACTGTTCTTCCAGAGGACCAGGGTTCAATTCCCAACACCCACATGGCAGCTAACATTTGTCAACTGTCTGCAGTTCCAGGCAAACACCAAGGAAAATAAAAAAAAAAAAACAAACCACTGACTGCTCTTCTGGAGGACCTGAATCCAATTCCCAGCATCCAAATGGCAGCTAACAACTGTCTGACACCCTTACACAGTTATACATGCAGGCAATTCACATAAAAATAAACAACCAAATGGATAAATGAATAAGAATCAAAAAAACAGGCACAATGTAAAAGGAAGTACTTTTAGGTACAGTAAAGAACAAAGGTTATCTACAAAATCCTGCAATGACCTTTTTGATCCTTATGTACAAACTCTGCAGCAGATAGCTATATTCTTATTCACAGATACTAGGCAGTCTTGCACATTTTAGGCTTGAAATAAATGCTCTACCACTCAACTACTTACATCCTCTAGCCCTAAGAATTACTCGATTATGGTGATCCAATGGAACAAGCACAAATTTATTACGTACCATAGTTAAAAGACTAGGTTTTTATTTCCAATATGTAGCAGATGATTATTTAATGAAATAGGAGAGGTGTCATAGGTTGATATCAGATTGTGCTGTATTTCTAAATACCCTAAGGCTTGTACATCTCACTGTATGCTATTAAAAGTTCATAAAACACTATGAACTGAACTGATCTCTGCCATCCAAGTGCTAGGATTAATGAAGGTGTGTGCCACCACACTTGGCCCTAAAAATTAATTTTATGAGTTTTTTTTTTTAAGATTTATTTATTTATTATGCATACAGTTTTACAGAAGAGGGCACCAGACCTCATCATAGATGGTTGTGAGCCACCATGTGGTTTTGCTGGGAACTGAACTCAGGTCCTCTGGAAGAACAGTCAGTGCTCTTAACCTCTGAGCCATCTCTCCAGCCCCTAATTTTATGAGTTTTTAAGTGATTGATATTTACTCAATAGAACAAGTAAGTAACTTAGCAGGACTTTCATGGCTCATGCTTTAACTCAGGACGTAGGAGGATCAAATAAACTATATTTGGGGGCCAGCAAGATGGCTCACCAAATGAGCTATGTGTGCAGGCCTGATAACCTAAGTTTGAATCCCCAGAACTCATTCCTGAAAGCTGTCCCTGACCACCGTGAGTGCTCTGACACACTTACACACATATCATACATAATAAACAAAATATTTCTCAAAAATACACTTGTTGGGGCTGGAGAGATGGCTCAGAGGTTAAGAGCACTGACTGTTCTTCCAGAGGTCCTGAGTTCAATTCCCAGCAAAACCACATGGTGGCTCACAACCATCTATGATGAGGTCTGGCGCCCTCTTCTGTAAAACTGTATGCATAATAAATAAATAAATCAAAAAAAAATTTAAAAAAAAAAAAAAAAATACACTTGTTAACAAATTATCAGGCCAGGCATGGTGGTCCATGCTTTTAGCAATTGTGAAACAGAGATAGGCATATCTCTTGAGTTTGAGGCCAGCCAGAGCTACGCAATAAAACCATGTCTCAAAATAAAATAAGCAAAAGAAAGCAGATTTATAAAAATGGACTCTTTCTGGCATTTTTGGGAAGTGAAGCTATATAGTAAAGTCAACAGTGTAAAAGATTTACATATTTGTAATTCACACACTTGGGAAGCTGAGATAAGAAGACAACTAAATTCAAGAACAGTATAAAGTTTCAGGCCTCTTGGGGGTACAATGAAACAGTCAAGAAAGAAAAAAGTATATGTACAATTTTCATTTCTGTTGCTATGATAGTCAGGGGCTAGAGATATATCTCAGTGCTCAATTCTCAGTCAAGAGAATTGACTACTCTCAGTCAAGAGAATTGACTACTCTGCCAGGACTGGGTTAGGTTCCAGTATTCATATGGTGGCTCACAATCATTCAAAATTCCAATTCTAGAGGATCGGAAGCCCTCTTTGATTTCCTCAGGCATGTATACACATAGTGCACTACATATACATATATACATGCAGGCAAAACACTTATACACATAAACATTAAAAAAAAAAAATCCATAAGCTGGGTAGTGGTAAGGCACACCTTTAATCCCAGCGCTACAGAGGCAGATGGATCTGAGTTTGAGGCCAACCTGATTTATAGAGTGAGTTCCAAGACAGTAAGGGATACAAAGAAACCCTTGTCTTGAAAAAACACAAAGCATGGTGGTGTAAGCCTTTAATCTCTGCACTTGGGAGGCATATTTCTGTGAGTTACAGGCCAGCTTGGAGATCCTGAAAAACAGAAACCTGTCTCCAAAAAAGAAAAAAAGCGTGTGTGTCCCTGGAGCTAGAGTTACAAGCATTATGAAATACCATGTATGGGTGCTGGGAACTGAAATTTTGGTCCTCTAGAATCTGTTCTTAACTACTGAGCCAACTCTCTAGCCCCTAGACTCCAGGTTTTAGTGTTTGGGATTTTTTTTTTTTTTTTTTTTTGGTTTTTGGAGGGAGGGGGCTGAGACAGAGTCTCATTATGTATGTACCCCTGGCTGGTTGAAACTTAGCTATGTGGATCACACTGGCCTTAAACTCTTGAGAGATCTGCCTGGGTCTGCCTCCCAAGTGCTGGATTAAAAGCATAAACCAGCATGCCTAGCTTTAAACCATACCAAGCTTTGTTTGGTTGGTTGTTTTTTGTTTTTGTTTGTTTGTTTGTTTGAGGGGGAGTTCAAGACAGAGTTTCTCTGTATAGGCCTGGTTGTCCTGGAACTTGAACTATAGACCAGGCTGACCTCAAACTAGTAGATCCCCCTGACTCTGCCTCCCATTCCAGAGTGCTGGGATTAAAGTCATGAGCCACTACTGTTCAATTTTTCTTCCATTCCTTCCTTTCAGTTCTAAACCTTGGGAGCAAAATAAGTCAAGTGTGGTGACAAATGCCTTTGAATCTAGCTCTCAGGAGGCAAAAGCAGAAAGATCTGAGTTCTTGCCTCCAAGGGCACCAAGCATGTGTATGGTACAGACATACAAAATTATAATTTGTTGCTTGGTTTTTGAGATAACTCTCTACATAGCTAAGTCTGTCCTAGAATTCACTATGTAGACCAGACTGGTGGATTAAAGGCATGTACAACCATGGCCAGCAATAATTATTTAATTTAAAAATGACAATGAATTATGACAGAGTGACCAGGCTAGCTTCAAACTCAGCACGTAATGGAGGCTAGATAACCCTGCTTTTGGATTGTTCCCTGTCAACTTCTGACATACTGGGATTACAGATAGACACAATACTAGGGATCCAAACGAAGACTTCATTCATGCCAGGCAAGCACTCTACTGAGCTATATCCTAGAATTAACTCAAGCCATTTTGACCTTAAACACAAGAAACTTTATTTGGAGCTGGGGACATGATTCAATGGTAGAAGGCTTAATCAGCTTTCAGGGTCCTAAACTAAACCCATTATTACCACAAATAAAAATTTCTAAATACCTCTACTAGCTTACTTTACTGAGGCATTCACTTTTCTCTCAAACTCAATACTAAACCATACGATTTCCTGCCAGATAAGATTTTTCATGGAAACTGAAAGAATGAAAAGACTAAAGTAAGCAGGATTTAACTCAGAATGTCACTTAAATTGAAAATTTCTCCATTCTAATAATTTTTCTCACATACAGAAAAATCTAAATCAGTTCATACTGTAGTCATGTAATTCAAGAATTTACTCAAAAGGAAGATGATGGATGATTGGACAGTTAAGAACACCTGATATAGCACAAGCCCCAAGAAAGGTGGATCTCTGAGGTCAGCCTGTTGTACAGATGAGTTTCAAGACAGCCAAGGTAGTTACAGAAAAACCATGTCTCAAAATAAAAAACAAACCAAACAGAAAACACTTCCTGCTCTTTTTTTTTTTTGAACTTTATTTATTTATTTGCCTTGGTGTTTGCCTGGAACTGGAACTACAGACAGTTGTTAGCTGCCATGTGGGTGCTGGGAATCGAACTCAGGTCCTCTGGAAGAGCAGACGGTGCTGTTAACCGCTGAGCCATCTCTCCAGCCCCACTTCCTGCTCTTATGAGGACCCAGATTTGATTCCCAGCAACCATATGGTAGTTCACAACCATTGACAACTCCAGTTCCAAGTGATCTGAAGTCCTCTTCTGTCTTCCTCACATACCAGACATGAATGTGGTGAACATATATAAATGTAATCAATAGTCATACATATTAAATCTTTAACATTTCTTTATTTTTATGAATGAGTGCTGTCTGCATGAACGATATGCCAAAGAGGGCATCAAATCCCACTATGGTTGTGAGCCACATGGTTATAGGGAATTGAACTTAGGACCTCTTGAAGTACAGCCAGTACTCTTTTTAACAGCTGAGTGGTCTCCTCAGCCCAAATAAATCAATAAATATTTTTTTTTAAAGAAAAACTATAGACAAATAAAGCTAAGAGGTGGTGGCACAGCCTTTAATCCTAGCACTTGGGAGACAGAGGCAGACACAACTCTGTGAGGCCAGCCTGGTCTATAAAGGGAGTTCTAGGACAGCCATAACTATCAAAAAGAAACAAAAAAAACCCTATAGCACATCCAACACATTAAATTGCTATGTTGTAGTATGTAATTCATGATACAATTTTCAAAAAATGAGTTTCTGACAAGGCAGTGGAGATAGTGGTGCATACCTTTAGTCCCAGCACTTAAGTAGAAGCAGGTGGATCTCTCTGTGAGCTCAAGGTCAGTTTGGCCTATAAAGTTCCAGGACAGCCAGGACTAGGTAGTAAAACCTAGTCCCAAAAACAAAAAGTTTGGGGCCAGGGACAGTGTACACACCCTTAATCCTAGTCCTAGCACTTGGGAGACAGAGGCAGGTAGGTGGGTCTTTTTGAGTTCTGGGACAGCCTGGTCTACATATTGAGTTCCAGTATAGCTAAAGATAATCAAAGACACAATCTCAAAAACAACCCCCACACACACAAAACAAGAAAGTGTGAGTTTTTTAATCAATAAGCATGTAGTAATTTTCTGTGTTTGTCCTGTCAAGAAGCAGGGAACTGGGGCTGGAGAGATGGCTCAGCGGTGACTGCTCTTCCAGAGGACTGGGGTTCAATTCCCAGCACCTACATGGCAGCTCACAACTGTTTGTAGTTCCAGTTCCCAGTTCCAGGTAAACACGAAGGCAAATAAATAAAAATAAATAAGTTTAAAAGTAAAAAATAAAAAAATACTATAAAGCGGCGAATAACTTCATCAATAGACAAAGTTTGACTGAACACAAATGACAACATGAAAAATTATGCCCTTCAAGAATGGATTAACAAACTGTGGTACATTTACAAGTATTACTCAGCAGTAAGCAAAAAATCACATCCTCAAATTTGCAGGCAAATGGATGAATTTGGAGAATATCCTCCTGAGCGAGGTATCACAAACTCAGAGAGAGAAGCAGGGGTGTACTCACTCATTAGTGAACTTTAAAAAAAAAAAGATGTCATTGTACTCAGGAACTCAAGACTAGAACATAGCTAAATGACACAGTGCCTCACTTCTGCAATGATGGCCTCTGGCAGGGGTGTGAGTGAATAAATATTCGTTTCCTTTTAAGGGTCTGGACATAGGGAGTTTAATTATGCTCCAGTAAGTAAATAAGCAGCATGAACGCGTGTTCTTTTGTAAATGGGGAGATCATAAGTGTGGGTATGAATCTGAGAGGACTGATAACTGAGTTTGATGGGGTGCATGATGTAAAATCACCAAATAAATATATATTAAAAAGGGGGGGGCTGGAGAGATGGCTCAGCGGTTAAGAGCACCCTCTGCTCTTCCAGAGGACCCGGGTTTGATTCCCAGCACCCATATGGCAGCTAACAACTGTCTGTAGTTCCAGTTTCAGGCAAACACTAAGGCAAATAAATAAATAAAGTTTTTTTTTAAAAAAAAAAAAAGAAAGAAAGAAAAAATTCTGTGACAAAATCTAATTCAAGAATAAGGGGCTGGAGAGATGGCTCAGCAGTTAAGAGCACTGACTGTTCTTCTGGAGGACC